>CALSBV010012128.1:232395-257468 GCA_943590825.1 Bovichtus diacanthus
AGAGGTTGTAGGATTTCAGGGAAAGGGGGGGGGGGGGGGGGGGGGGGTTGAGAGAAGGGCCGGACCAGAAACTGTGAGTTATAAGTTGCATAGTAGTTGTGAACTTCAACAACCTAAAAAGTCAGAATGTGAAGACGCCTACATCTAAACTCTGCTTTCCCCTAAATCTGCTCTCCAAATCTCCCTCCTCTGGGCTGTTTTGAATTCTATCAGTTCCTAGATCCCTCTACAGAGAATAATCTACATTCAGCTCAAGGTTTTGGTCAATAGCATAACCACTGTGAAGCACGAGGCACCACTGAGACAGAGAGATATTTGATTCATGGCCTAGTAATATAAATCTAAAGAAATCTCTGTCAAAGAACCATGGACAGAATAATTGTTTGCAATGGGAAATCTCAATGGAGTCCTCAGAACTCATTCTGAGGCGTTTGAAGTGAGCGCTGACATTGGAGAAACTCAAGGGCGGGCAGGGGATGAGGGGCCTCTCAAATGAAGAAAGATGGAGGTGCGTTCACCTCAGAAATTATAAGCAGCGCTTTCAAGATTGTGAGAATAAACCGAGGTGTGTGTGCGTGAATATCTGCACTTGAGGAGATCATTAAAATTAGACAAGTTGTGTTTGCAAAGCGGGAGAGTGAGGTGGTCTGAACTTCGCGGATTCAGCAGAGAACCTTGTCATTCTCTTCAATACAGCGCAGTGGCATAACAAAACAGAGGTGGGAGTTGAAGAGTGAAACATTCCTCCATTATAAACCCCATTAAAAAGAGAAAGAAGAAGACTGGAAAACATTAAAAACCTTGAATTTGTTATCAAATGCTTTGATGCCCGAGGTCCCCCCACAGCATGCAACACATAATGTGTGATGCTGATTGCCTTGTTGTGGTCAGGAGCCTGCTCTGGCTCCCTGTGCATGCTGGGAGAAACAGTTGGAAGGCTGATTAGAACTGGACTGGCCTTAAGCAGCACTTACAGCAATTCTCTCCTGTTTCTCTCTGGAACTAGTTCTATTATTTAGTCACGGCCCAGGATTCAGCGAGGCGTTGATGCAGCGACAAACCGTTTCTTACTCATCCCGAGAATACTACCAAACTTCTGTAAGAAACGCTTTATGACTTGGCTATAGGAAGTGGTAAACAGAGAAATGGAATATTCACCAGTCAGTCTATTATTGAGTCTGAAGATATCCCTGGTTCTAACAAATCATCCTTTTTAAGAATTTCTTACAATTAAGCATTGTTTTAAGATTTAGTGTGCACTTCAGGACCCGTAGTGGAAATGAGTATTTGGCACCAAGCAACAAAATTATTTCGGTTATTATGTCTCATTTCAAGATATTAAATTAGAATACAAAAAGGGTTCCTTAAGAGCTGCAGTGGGCGCATTTTTTCCTGACACTTTTTGTGTTCCCTCGTAGTAAACATCTTTATGAATTGTTTTTGCATTCATTCACCAAAACCTTTTTTATATAATTTCAAATAAGCCATAAGTCCAACCACAAATGTTTGCGGAATTGTTCAGCACTTTAGGAAATGCACTTCTGAGAGTGTGATGAGAAGTGTGGTCTTCACACACATCAGTGTCTTGAATGTAGAATGTTGTTGATTGTAAGAAAATGCAAAAGTCATTTAAAAAAAACTCCCAACACGACCTTTTGGGAAAAAATGATCTCCAGTGCTGAATATGGAATTTAAACGAGTAATAGAATAAAAAGTAGGAAAAAAAGTATTTCACTTACCTATGTAGTGTTATGCATACAGTGTGTGTTTTTCCTTTATCTTTTTGGTACTGTAACTGTGGTACTGTAATATAGAACATAAAGGCTATATTACTTAGTGAACATTATATGCTTATGTATCTTATCAAAACAGCACATATTAGAAAGAGACAATGCAGAGGAGAAAACGGATGAAAATTATTCCGGCAAAAAAGGAAAAAACAAGTCTTTCTTTCGGAGAATTATTCACAAAAAGAAAAAGTGCTTGCAATTAAAACCAAATCCACGCTGCTGTGATGGAAATATGTAGGAAAGTTTTTTTCTATCAATCCCAGCTATGACAAAATTGTCACAGTCTGTTTGATGTCTGCAGCAGGAGTCAACAAGGGACCCTGAACGAGTAAATAAAACATGCTGCTTTACTTTGCCTTCGCCGGTTAATAGGGCGGCAGCGCTGATCAAAAGAACATTAGCTTTGATTAATCAATCAATACCCCGGTGGCCTCCGTCCTGTCCATTGATCTGCCGGCTGTATGGAGGTCAGCGTTGGGCTCAGCAGCATGTGAAATGCTCGGCTGTATTTTTCACACTGGCCTGCTCAAACTAAAATCCACCCTCATTGATTTTTCTTTCATTTCCCTTCTTTAAAATGTTCTTCTGTTCAGTGGTTATCTATGGTGAGGAAAGTTCTGCAGCTCTGCCACAGCTGTGTGATTTTCAGGACATAGCAATATACTTTGGAGGGAAACGAAGATGGACCCTAATAGACAGCATGTTGCTGGGAGAAATCTTCATCCAACCAGACAGTCTCTGTGAGAGCTCGACCTTTTTTCTTTACAGCACAAATGTATATGAATATACATTTAGCAAAAAAGATTACAATTACAGAGGCTTCTGTAGTCTTAGTTTCAATTTATGTCAGACTTTCCAAATAATAGGAGGATGCATTGCTCTAATTCATTTCTTTATTTTCATCCAATCACACTATGAAACTTTCCAACCTCGTCTCCTGGACATTCATTAAGTTTATATACTATTAATTAGCTACTGCAACTACATTTGGAAATGAATGTAATTCCACCTTGATTAAACTCAATATAATGAGGGAACATTTTTAATCAATGTGCACTATCCGCAAAAACGCAGAATGTTGCCACGGAACGAATTATTAAAGCGTGCTCTGACTCTTTTTTTTGGTGTTTATTAATAGTGCAACATAAATGATTAACAGGTAGACACATGTGAGACATGAGAAGGCGAGAGAGAAGCATCTAGGTTAGAGTGGATCCAGTAAGTACTGTATTTACCTAAATTAAAATTGGGTGCTCCTTGACCCCTATATAGGGTGTGGCTGGAAAACCCATAGAGATGATCTGTTACTGTGAGTGCACTGTGATTGTGTGTAGTCTCAGAGAATATACTTTTTTAAAATTATTATACTCCTTACAATAACCATGGTGTCGTTGTCAATCTACAGTATGTAGACTTTACCCACCACCATGGTTGCTCTTTTATTATTTTACGCCTGGTCGAGATTATGTGTTTGGTTGTGTGTGTGTGTGTGTGTGTGTGTGTGTGTGTGTGTGTGTGTGTGTACGTGTGCGTATCTGTCTGTTCGCAGCTAATCTCGCATGCTACTGGACCCATAAGCCTAATCATTTTTGTGCACATTTATGACTGTATGCTCAAGGACCTCTCTTGGTTGCGTTGATTCACAATTTTGAAAAAAACAAAACAATTTTATTGACTGTATTATACTGTCATCGACTCTTAGCTAAGCCTGTAGTCTTCCCGATCTATTTTTCCAACCATCAACACCGATGCATATGATCGCGGCGCAATAGGGCAGTGTGTGCTGTTGTGTGCGTAGCGAGTGTGTGGTTGAGCAAGAGAGAGAGAAAGAGATGCTGGCTGCGCTCAGGGCAGAGTTTTTTTGCGATTTGGAGCAAGGGAAAGGTTAGGAGTGAAGTTGTCTAGTGGCAGTTAATGTACAGTGTAGCTTACAGTTTACTCATAAATAAATACTGCAGCTCCTTAATACCCAAGAAGTTGAATGCTTGCCTACCGGCTGCTGGGCAAAAGCGAGGGGAGAAATTGCAGGATTACAAACCGGGGCTCTGTCCAGAGACAGCACACGCTTGCAAAATGTCAATAGATATATTATTTGTTGATACGTATAAATAATTGGACATTAACCTTGCGTTTACACACGTATCGACTTGAATCATAAGCTGCAGTTAAGACGCGAGCCCGCACGGAGCAGACAGCTGCATAGATTAAAAGGAGAGCGTATCTGTTGCATGAGACGTGCGAGGGGAAAAAATAAAACGTGTGTGATATGCTTGTGGTCTAGATTGTGGTTTGTGTTCATTCAATCAAACATTACAGCAGACACACCTGGTGGAGATCTGCACTCTACCGAGTGCATTTTTATTTTTTCTTTCATTCTGTGTTCTTTCATGATGGGGTGCAGGATTCTTCTCAGCTAATTAATTTCTAGAGGAAATTGATCATTGACGCCAAATTCTGTTCCCTTCATTTAGTTCCTTTGCCTTGTTTTGGATGAGTTCTTTAAAGAACATGATTAATGATTTTACGATTATGTTTAGGCAATTCAAAGCACTTGGTTAAGGTTAGGGGAAGATTGTTAGATATTAAACGAGAGGAGAGGTATCAAAAATACATGATGAAGAGCCAATTTCGGATCAAGACATACTTTTTCTAAATATAATAAAGCAGACGTGATTGCTTAAATATTAAAACAGTCGATGAATCCTAACTTTAAGCAGGAGATGGAACCCTAAACACAGCTTTTAAGTAGCCTTAACCTAACCACACTCAAAGTCCTATGCTTGTACTCCATTTGCCCGGACCAGAGAGTCGAACAAGAAGTTAACACTTACTACAATCCAGGCAGCAATTAAGTTTCCTTTAAAAATGTGTTTTGCAAATAAGGTTTTTTGGTTCTGATCTTTGTGTGGACACAATAGCACTAAACCTAGCAACCTTACTGTGAGGACAAGAAGCTGGGAACAGAGCCTAGCTGTGGTTTGCCAAGAAATAGTACCTATTCAACCAGCTTTCCCAGGCTGCACCACGGGCAGGTTCCTGTATCCGCAAGACGAGCGAAGAACGCAACAGCTTGAGTCAAGGCACCCCTCCACACGGGCTGAGATCTAGAACCGTCTTTGTGACCAAACAGGAAGCGAGGACCGTCAACTGGAAAAGTGAGTGGAAAAAATATGACAGCCGAGCTCTTGAATGGCTGCACTGGTCTTGCCAGTGGTCATGGCAGGGGAGGTGCAAAGCACTGATGAAAGCCTGGAACTACACACCAGAAGAAATGTGGATCATTGCAGACCATGTTCCACCTGCTGGAATGTGCAGAAGATCTGGCAGCTCTGGCCTGCGCCCGATATTGGCAGAACGAGATTTGAGATCGCTATGGACTCGACTGTCAGTGAAGCGGTGGAGGAAGGAAGAACTCTAGAAGCCATCTGGAGAAGTTTCTCCTTTTCCTGATTTACAGATTCTTTAAAACCCTGCAGGGGTGATCACCAGACAGCTCGTATCAGATCGTATTCAAGTGCTCCAAGGTTCCATTTCAAAGATGCGTTGCATCTCTTCATGCCCCGCTTGGTGGCATCGTTGTTTTTCATGTGGCCCCATTCTCCCGGAAAATGCAAATGAATGTAATTTCAAATGACAACGAAAGTAAACTTCTTTTGTGAGTTGTGTGAGCCAGGTTCCCTGTGGGGGACAGGGAGCCGAGAAAAACCCTGCTCTAATTCTGTCATTGTCAAACTTTGACATAAGCGATTGTTCAGTCGCCTTTGTTGAGTGATACAACGGGTAACAGGGTCCCAATTCCTCCACGTTAATTTTTTAAAAGAAAGCACAAGACATGTATTCCTTGAAGAAATGTTTGCCGCTGCTTATGCTAAATATTATAACATTCAGGCAGTGATGTCTTTTGTTTTTCCCTTTTATCTCCTCTTATCCACAGGAGGCCTTTACCTTTGCCACTGAGCCTCATAACAGCAGCTCAGAAATAATTTAAGTAGCCCTTTTTTAAAAAACACTAAGACAAGTCGTAAGAATTCAGATTCAAGATCAAGGTGTGCAGTTTCTCTGCAGCGAGGGTGAGGGCTGACTTCCTCCAGCTCCCTCTCCGACAGTACATGATGATCAAGTACACTATTTTGTTTTTGTTCAGGCCTGTCCTGGATTCCCAAGATCTGCGCACAACACACATGTCTGCATATTTACCAGCATGTGTGTGAACAGCAAATTAAGTGTCAAGTTGAATGATGATCTCTGATGACAGAAGCCACACAATGAGTACATTATGTTCCGCCTACAGCAGGTTTTTCCGTTGTGAATAATATAAATACAACAATGACCGTTTGCTCGCCTACAACCTTTGTTTTAAATTGATGTGAGCTTGACTCCTGGCTTGAGGCCAGGTGAGGAATGTACACACCGTTCACTCTGCGGGGATTTATGGAGTCAGCCTATTATAGGCGGAAAAGTTTCTCAGACTTTCTCTTTTCCTTTTCTTCTTCCCCTGACACATAAATCTGGGGATAAATCTGGGGGAGAAATTTCACAGAGAAGAAGTTCTTTAATTTCATCAGCACTCCTGACTGACAAGCATCATTATGGATAAAATTATCTTGGTAATTATCCTGCTCAAAGGAGATTTATATCCCTTTGTGAGGGCTGAGAGGGAAAGCATGGGATGTCGAGGCGCGGCTACATGCCTCTCTGCAGCGCGGAGAGAAAGTGCTTTGTTAAAATAGCGCCGTAATGAGGCACAGCCGCCCCTCCCGCTGCGCAGAATCTTGCCTGGCCTGATCACCCAGAGTGCATTGCTTTTATTCTGCCAAACACCGGTAAGGAAAGGAGAGTGAACACAGCCTGACCGCTCAGCGTGGCATGCCGTCTGCAATTATCTCTGTTTGTGAAGGAAACTGGGCTACATTGATATCAGATATCTTCATCCGTGTTAGTTTGCTTTCTATTAGAAGAAATTTGAAGCTGATGGTGAAAAGATGATTTGAGGTCACTGCCAATGTTCTATTCTGGTTTCTAAGGTGTGATCCTGCCTCCTTTGACTTCATCTCAACTGGAAATACAATATTTATCAAAAACCAACTAACTTTTAATGTGTTCAGTATTATTTACGATGGGAAGCCGATAAGAAAACACAGTTCTATATTCCAGTGAAAATCAGTCTTTCTTAAAAAAAAGAAAAAAAAAGAAGATAAATCAATTGTATTGCATGTTTTTATGTTTTTTTTTTTTTTTAAATTTTAAAATATTTTGCTTGACATGCTTTTTTTTCACAGCAAATAGTAAAATTTAAAAAAAAAAAAAAAACTTTTTTCTTATGTTCAGTATGTAACACACTCTTTTCAACATAACAACATGTTGTGGTAATTCCAGTTACTTTTAGTACTGTTGTCTTTGTTTTAGGAATTAGATTTTCCACATAGGTCAGTATCTAGAGGAAATGTATGCAATCATATCAAGAACTGATAGAAAATAATAGAAAACACATTGAAATCAAGTGAAATAATCAAACCCTGCTGGCATAATTTTTGTCTCATTTATTTGATGAAATTTGGTTTTAGAACTCAATTATAAAACTAATATGACTTATTAGGATGGAGATGTGTTGCAGTGTGTCAAAGTTCGCCTTCATATTTCATTCACGTGACCAATAGAAGCACTTACTTGTAATTGCTCTGCTCATTATTTATTACCCATGACATCACATCCTTCTTCTGGCCTGAATGCAGAGCTCTTATGTTAAACAGATGGCTAATGTAATCTTACTTTTATATTCTAGGAACAAAATCAACCAGTTCCATAATACAGACACATAGAAAGAGTAACAATCCACCTCACTAACCACCCCTTGTTATTTTTTCATTATTTTTTCATTATATTTTCATTATTATTTCATTATTATTTCATTATTTTATCTTTTCAAGATTGAAATGCAAATTACATGTAATTTGTCTATATTTTTATGTATTTCCTACATAAAAAAACAAAGACAGTTTCTAAGCATGACAATCCACCTCACTAACCACCCTTTATTATTTTTTCATTATTATTTCATTATTTTTTTCATTATTTTTCATTATTTTTTCATTATTTTGTCATTATTTTTTCATTATTATTTAATTATTTTTTCATTATTTTTTCATTATTTTGTCATTATTTTTTCATTATTTTTTCATTATTTTTTCATTATTTTTTCATTATTTTATCTTTTCATGACTCAAATGCAAATGCCATGTAATTTCTCTATATTTTTTGCTATTTCCTACACAAAAAAAAACAATGACAGTTTCTAAGCATGACGTCTGTGAACATCCCTTACGTCTTAGCGTTGCTGACTCACATTCTTGTGGCGGTCAACTCAGTTGAACTAAAGTAAAAAAAAAAAAAAAGGTTATCAGTACATGACGTTATTATAAATAAGGAGGTGTTTAAGTGAAAGGATGCCTCTCCGTGAATGCTGTCTGCCACACATTAGCATTAGCCTGCTGCAGTATGGCTGACCGCAGCGACAGTGTGCTAATCAGCTCTGAAACAAGATCACTTAAGGAATTCATCCATAGGCATGTCCTTCTGCTCACTCACACAGCAGACACTCTCTCAGCATGCAGCGGAGCTATTAATGCCGAGTGAGATCCCCTTATTATTCACTAAACTCGACTGTCTGGCCAGATGAGGTGAACAAAGTGAACTAGAGATAAGGAAGGCTTGAGGACACACCCAAAATCACTTAGAGCCCTAAAGCTGGCATGCCTCATTTAGATTCTTTCTAACGTCAACCTTCTTCTCAAGGCAGTGCTGGTGAGAACACTGTGCATCCCTCACAACGTATGTTACACGGGTTAGATATAAATCATCCCAGCGTTTAATGACGAGGCGCTGCTCAAGTGACTTTGTGTTCAGACTGTAGACGGCATTGATGAATGAGCTGTTATTATGTCTTCATCATAAAAACATCCGGGGGGGGGGGGGTTGTCATTGTTAGCCTGTTGTGTGCTGTGCTAACACATTCACAGGAGTCAGCTCAACCTGTTTCTAAGTTCAAATGTTTTGCAAATTTGAATCTAATTTCAAGAAAACCGCCAAAAGAAAATGGTGAACGAACCGTAACGCGGCAGTGGCGGTTATTATCAGGTGTTCGTTCATCGAGATAAGTAGACAGTGACGGCGTAATTAAAAGAGCGTCAGTCGAACCTCAAACGGTGAAAAACAATGTTGAAAAACTCGAAATATGACATTTCTGTTTCCTCAAATCTGTGTGGAGACAAGAGGTTATTTGAATCTACCGCTTCTTCTCATCTGTTCAGTGCACGTTAAAATCACCGGCTTCATGTGCCTCATTATTTATTTGAATTTTTGGGCAATTCCACTTGCGCATCAGCATCAAAATGCGCATCAAAATAGGAGGATGTAAACGCACCTAGTGATTGTCTTTGGTATCAGTATACGGATGCAATTGTTAGCCCCAATAAAGAAAATATAACTTCTGGCTGAGTCTTAAAGGAAAACGTTTTATTACAACTTGGATTTTGGTTTCATAGTTTTGGTTTTGACAAACACTGTGCACCAAAATAACTTCAGAAGGTTGTGACATTGCTAAAAATAGGTCCAACAGCGCTTTATTAGAAAGTCAAGCTGAAAGTGAGCGCGTTTAAAACGTCAGACGTGATCCCTCATTGCACAGGAAACATTGTGTGCACACATCTAAGTAGCTTTGGCAGGACAACCCTCTTATAAATGAAGTTCGTATTGTATACAACAGTGGTCGGGTTTAGGCAACAAAAACACTTTGGTTAAGGTTATGGAAAAATGGTGGTTTCTGTTAAATGTTTAAAAATACGTCCTGTCTCGTGCTTCAAGTCAGTGTCGACTTGTTCTATATCTAACCACCAACTGTACAATCTTTCCCAAACTCCGGGCTGCTAGTGAGAGTCATTAAAATGTTAATCAAGCTTCAGTTGCCAGGAGTGGATATTGCAGGAAAACAAATCAAATATGTTGTCAGTGAATGTTTTGCAGATGAATTCATATGAACATCTTGGGACTTTGCAGACGCACGTTAAAACCGTGTTCATTAATAAAAAAATAAAACGCAGGTTGGCATTACGTTATTCTCTAAATCTATTTGCTGCTGAAAGTTAGTAGCACAACAAAGTTAGCAGTATATAAATTAGTAGTATATTAGTATATATCCTAATATAGTTTTTAGGAGACAGTAATGAGGCGTGGGGAAGTTCGCAGCCTCTCGGGAGTTTTAGGCCTGCCTGGTCTGTATTCTCGTCTCAAACATGTCTGAACCTTTTACAGCCAATGACAAGGATTTTAAGTGCCGCCAGATGTGCTAACCTGCTTGGCCATCCACCTCAACGAAATACCTATCTAAAAAGGTGGATGTAAAGAAGGTGCTGAGCTGCTGTGAGTGGTTGGTGAAAATACAAAGCCTAAAGGCCTGAGCCTAATGAGCAGATGTGTGGCCCTCATTAAGAGTGTAGAGCAACCGCTGATCCTTAATGAGCTTCTTCATTAAGAGCCATTTGGAAGGGAAAGGTCTGTAAGGCAGCCAGCCTCAGCACCCCGAGCACCAGGGCAGGCTACCCCCATCAGGGAAAACCATTACAAATACACTAAGTCACTGGATGACAAGGCGCATGTTGGGGGAACGTATGTGCACATGCAAGACTCAACAGATTAGTTCCTAATTCAAGGGTTGCTCCTCACTAATGTCACTGGAGTTTCAAATATCAGTTATCCGTTTAGCGTGATCCCGATAGAGCAGTCCGGTTTTTGCCACTTTAATTCATTTGAATGCTGCATTGCATTCAAGATGCGTGCCTGAAATAGCACATTAAGTAAATGTCTTTTAGTGAAGCTTTAAGATTCATTGTGGAGGAAACACATGTGAAATATGACGGCATTGACTTTCGAAAAGCACATACCAGCGGTGCAGGTATTATTAATATCACGTACCAATCAATAATAAACAAACATTTGATATCATTAAATATTAAGCGTAAGCGTTGAGGTAGAAAAGTAACTCTAGCTGTAAGCCAAATAACCGAACAATTAGGTATTTTATCTTTTCATGTTTTATATGGTAAATTTGTAAATATCAATAATAATGCTGCGTACGATGCTTCAAAGCATTTCTCAATGATATAAATCGGGGTGAATTTTCTTTGAACTTTGGACCCTGGATGTCATTAACATGTTGAATTCATGGAGGCCCATTCGCCCACCATGGATGTGCAGCATTAAGAGAACAGAATACCATGTTCCCTTCCAATGAAAGTTTCTCATCGGATCCATTCACTGAATACGTTTTTCAGGCCACCTTTCCTCCCTGGCAGAGCTTGCTGACTTTCTGCTGACTCCCTGCACACACGAATGGCATATGAAAGCATTTACTGATTTGGCTCTAGGAAAGATTTCAGTTTTTATTGAAGTTCATGACCCAAATTGTGATTGTAGAGTGTTTGTGGCACGTAGTTACTCTTTATTTATTTATTTATTTATTTTACAGCCGTTCCTTTTTTCTTTATCTTTGTTTACAGCTGTATTTTGGATAATATATCCTACAGACATGTTTCAGGGCTGTATATGTATCATATGCACCCACAGAGCACATGTAAAAATGGTACTAACCTTCCCCAAACATCTAAAACACAGTAGCAGATACCCTTGCTATTTTTAGTATGAGTTCAGTATGGTCTAATTTTGTTGTTGATGAGGTATGTTTGTGTTCATCTTGACATCTCAAACCACAAACTAACCCCTCCACCTGTACACCCCCCTTAGAGCCCATGAAAATTGCCTGTTTGTGACTGTGTCATCATGTTCCAGTTCAACAAAAAGCAACCAATTACTGGTATTGTGGCTTCAACCATTATTTTGCTGTCTGTCTATCCAGTTGATATGATTCCTCTATTTTGTGGTTAAGGCTGAACAAATTACCTCCAACCTATCATCAATACACTCTTATCTGAGCAGTTTCTCCTGCCTGGGTGCCGGTCTGATTTCTTATTTTCTCACTGCCCTTGGGCCACAGAGTTGTGAATAGGGTCAAATGAAACCCAATTGGACAAGTTAATCACACAATATCTGCGGTTTATCCCACAGGTTGCAGTGAAAATGCTCACACTTATCAATTCTGTCAGTTGGGGTCACCTTCTAAACCCTGATTATATGCTGCCAAATTCATTGCGCCCCACTGTACCTATGCAATTCCATGCACTCAGCATTCTGCTGTCATTGATTGGCTGCATGTAACAGTGCTAAAAGTAATGTGGACATTGCAGCTGATCAATAAAAAAATGTATGTGCCTAGAACCTAGGAGGCATTCTGTAATGAAATCAATAGCTGTGCTTGGCTTCTGGCATTAAGATCATTGGCCAGGCTGTTATTTAGTCATTGTTGTCCTACACCAGCAGCATAACCTGGCTACCATAAGAAATCAATGGCAGCGTATCGCAGCCAGCATCCCAATTACTGGCAGGGCTGGCGAGGAATCAATGCAGCTTTTTGCCATTACTACTCCTTGTGGGAAATCACAAGACATTATTTTTCTTGGGGAATCTGCTGCACAAAGGATGACGCCTGGCTGCTGATATTTAAGATCCATCTGAGGCGCTTAGCCCTCCATTTCATTTGGGCGGGGCTCAGATTGGATCCTACAGCAGAGTGTAAGTAAAGCAGGGAGAGAAACTCATATATTGTTGCCAGCCATTGACATGATATGTGATCATAATGTATTGATCCCTGGCAGCTCCTGACAAGAAAAATGATCAATTTCAAATAGTAAACTGGTTACTGCAGAGAAATTAAATGTTACTGCTAGAAATCTTTATTTCTCTTCAACTGACAGACACGCTACCGGGTTCTACAAACGCATGTTTTGCAGACAGGCATTGTGAGGCCCAAGTTGTGTTTGAACGTCTATGCAATTATGCAGAAAACTTCATTTCAGACATTCTTAATCAACAATAATAATGATAACAATAATGATATTCTTTTTTTTTCAAGAGGAGAAAATCAGCAGTAAATCTGCCCTAATAATAATATTATAATAATAATAATCTGAGCCTACTGTTGTACAATGAACTGAAGGGTAGCATTAGCATGTTAGCATTTTTGCATCTTTAAAAACAGGCCTAGGAGAAATTAAATATGGTTATTCTCATTTTACTGTGGGAACTGTTTCACTGAGTACGTGTTAAGCTCCTTTATCCTAATGTGTTTAATGTATCACTAGTTTATTGTGACTCTTTTCTTTTTTCCCCCTCGGATAGTTGTCTGCTTCGTAGTGAAAGTTCAGACCTCCATCGGGATACAGGGTGCATTCAGGCACAGTATTGAGTGTACAGTAGGTCACCTGCACTTTGGCAGCGCTAAGAGCACAACACACAAAAGGAAAATAGACTTGAAGCGTAAAAAAAAAAATGCTTTGGGTCGCACATATAGGGTGAGTGAAACACAAGCCTTCGTAGACAGCTGTATGGATTAATACAGAATCAGTTCTGTCAGATGCACGGCAGACAGACAACTGAGAAACACAGCTGAAGCAACTCCTATACAGACAAGCCTTTTCAGCAGGCGAAGTGAGAGGAATTGAGAAAACTAACATCATCTGTGAGTGTGTCACCTGTCATTAGCATCATGCCTCCACATGTATCAGCATGTCAAATCAGGGAAAACATGCCTTGGGCCAAATAGACACATTATCAACATTCTGTTTTTCTTAGGCAGACATTGCTCTCTCACAACTCCACATAACAGACTGTGACTCCCCTCCCAAACTGGTGTACACCCTCCCAGCGAAGTGAAGTGCACTGGGCTTACTGGGATGTGACAGGGAGAGGAGCTGGTGAACGGTGAGAAATAACAAGCTTGGTCTCTTTATCAGGTGTTTTGCACACTTTTCAAAGCACCTCATGCTGGTAAGACATGGCTCTTTGTTTAAGCTCCGACTGAGTGTTTCAAGCATGTGGCTCTCAAAAAACACCAACGTGACACACTTTTGATTAAAGGGAAATGACAGCATTGTTTGAGACAAAAGTGATCTCGACTTTACCCAGCTGAAATGTAGCCACAGTCTGGAGACAGGAGTTCACTGGGCTTTGATGGAACCATGAAGAACAGAGAGGAGAGAGGTTGGCTGGGATTAGGGGGCACTTTCTTTTCGGGACTATAAATGTTCTTCCTGATATCTTTCCAAAACTTTTTGGCCGGAAATAGCCATGTTCTCAACAGAATAATACACACATAACGTTTATTTTATAATGATGATTTTGTCTTATGCTTGAAGATGGATGGATGGAGCTCCAAGTCAACTTTTAATACACTTTATTTCACCCAGTAAGCCTATATGCAGCATTGAGAAACTTTGAAATACTACATGGGCAGAAATATGTCCCAGGCTATCCAAATTGGTCTTAAGAATGGTTGTAAAGATTCCCACCTTTATGACCTGTGAGCATTATCTTTATCTGCAGAGCTGGCCATGGGGTAACAACACAATATAATTGACAATACACATTATTCCCATAGATTGTATATAAGAAGTGGACATAATCACCATGACAACACCCATTGTTTTGAAGCCTTGAGTTTGGCTTTTTGGTACGACTAAACGCTGAAAAAGAGATTTCAGGCGACTAAAATGTTACGATTAACTTTCATGAACTGAAAACACACTGCGAGAGGGTAAAAGTTCTAAAAACGAAAGCACGGAGCGCATCCAAGAAGAAGAAGAAGTAGGGTCATTTTCTCATAGACTTCTAAACAATCGGACTGCTTTTCGCAACCTGCTGCTGAGAAAGAATGCAAGTTTAAGTCACTTTTGCATTGGCTTCACTTTTCAGAACCGGCGGTCGCCACCTGAATAATCCATTAAATTTGTGTTCAATTACCTTAAACTTCTGTTGACATGAGAACTCCATGTAATACTGGACAGAATCCCACACTATAATTCTTTGGGGAGTGCGTTTTGTGCCTTTAATAATAGTACGGCATGAGATTATGAAAGGAGGAGGGAGAGGAGATGACGTGGGACTGCTGCAGCAAGGACTCAGCCTTAGCATGTGGGTCGCACACTCTACCAGGTGAGGCGCCCACAATGCCTTATTATTAAGTATAAAGTTGGACGTATTGGAGCTTTCCAAGTCATAATTAGCACGTGGATGTTGATTTGATGCTATTTACAAGTTGGAACCTAATTGGCATGACCCAAAAAAAAAAGCGAAGTTCAAAGCTGGCCTAAGAGTAAACATTTACTACGCCTGTAAAAGCTTTGAGTACCTTTCAGTTTTACCGAAGGCTGTAAAATCAGGAGTACAGTGATGTCTACCTAAAACGCCCTTCTTCATGCACTGAATCAAACAACTGGCAGGCTTTAAAAAGTTATGTACCAGCGCTGCATCAAGATGTTCCCCTTTGGTGTTGGTCCCAAGACAGTTGGCTCTATGGTATTATTTCCTATCATTAAATACAAGAAGTGTAAATGATCATTTCCCCTTATTCTACTAAGGCCTGAATTGTACCTCATTTGTCACTTTGAGACAAAAGTGCCAAATGAATACATTTAAATGTACATGTAATAGTTACTACATCAACTGTCCAGCTTTCGGTTTCAGAGCTCCTCAACACCAACGTGATGCTTCCCTGACATTTTAAATCATTTTTTACTGACCATCGATTGTTATGATTAGGATGTATTTATGTGAATAACAGATTCAACCGTTTTTTCATGTTATTTGAGATGATAATACGTTCAAGTACATTGACAAACATCTCACATAGAATGCCTGTAAGAGTGCACTCCCTGATTCTTGCTAAATGTGCTCTCAATTCTTTTCTTGGGCTTTCCAAACTGAGCTGTGAGGGTATAAACCGACATCTGCAGTCAGTCTAAATTGGTCCTTGGTCAAGACAAGTCAAAATATATCATCCCACCAGGGTCAATTTGGTTGCAGCCAGGTATACAAACACATTCATCATCATAAAAAAATAAATAAAAATCACATAATGCAACCATCTAGACAGATCACAGGGACGAACAGGACAAATGCGAAATCACTTCAAAGCAAAACTTGACGAGGGTTGAATGAGGGTCTGATGCTTTCTACTGGCGGTGGTCAATTCATTTCAAAGTGTCGATGTCTAAATTCTATTTAACTGACTACATGGCCAGTCTACTGGATGAATATTTAGGTAGAATCATATAGCATGCGGAGTGATAAACTATAGCGTGCAGAGCAATGAAATATGACCTTGTGATGTAAAGTATGATGTGGCCCAGGTCAGACTTTCCCTGAGGCATTAGTGCAGCCTGGCGCACAATACCTGCTGCTTCATGCACAGTTATATAACCTACTTCAATATAATCCGAAAGGGATATTTAAAAAAAAAAAATGTGTGGAATTAAAAATGCATTGGAACACACTCCTCATACACACAAGTGTGGTCACACTCCTGATCCCTACTCTCTTTTGAATAATTCACATCATGCAAAGTCCTCAGGAAGAGCAAAGGTCCAAACTTATTTTTAAATAAATGCATAAGTAGCAATCCTCAAATACTGAACTAATTATATCTGTTGGCATGGGAATGGGAATTTAAAAAGAAAAAACGCAAACTACGAAAATATGTAGCGGATGTGGTGGGATAAAAAAAAAAACTGTGTGCTTAAAGTAAGTCATGATGAAGAAAATTATTGCTGACATAATCGAGTGAGCAGCTGATCTACATCACATTCAGGGGGCAGCAGCCCCCGTCCATTGCACCCCCACCTCCATGGTCTCAAAAGTCATCTTGAAACGAGCGCGAGTGTTGGGCAGCTGAGAGCGCGCAGGAGGGCCCGTGCTCGCGCGCAGGAGGGCCCGTGCTCGCGCGCAGGAGGGCCCGTGCTCGCGCGCAGGAGGGCCCGTGCTCGCGCGCAGGAGGGCCCGTGCTCGCGCGATCGCATTTATATCACGCAGAGCTAAAAGTGAAAAAAAAAAAATTAATTAAATTAAAATAAATAAATAAATAAAAAATGAAACGCGCCCCCGTGATACACCATACATGAACATTCCCAAAACCCAGGAAGTTGTGGTCTGTGACGCAGTTGTTAAATCGTCGCGACACTTGAGTTTCGGGTGGGGGGGTCACTGTCTTTATAAAATCCGACCAACACTTACTCCCTTGCGTCACTTCTGCAGAGTCACCACCGCACGTAAATTGAAAAGTGTGTATTTTGTTTGACAATATTCCATGTTCAATCACTCCTATAGTTAGCTGTGGCTTCTTGGGAGTGTTGCGTTCACACACGACGTGGTTTGAAATCCAGAGGCGCAGTGACAAACTGAAAGTTGTTGCTTCAGTGTTTTGCAGCAGGGGTGTGTCTGCTTGTTCACTTCTGTATACACGTCCAGTGCATTCAGAAGCTTCCATTCTCCACTCTGTAGGTTTGAGGCACAAGTACACTCTGATCACATTTCTAGAATAATACACTTTCTTTTTTTTTGTCGAAGTTTTGGAGGCTTTTTGGCTGCAGAAATTACTTCTTTTTTTTTTTTCATCTATGTTGTTTTTGTTGAGGTCATTTCTTATCTTTGCTGAAACAGAACGTTGGACTAAATCCCGTCTCTTCCTCATTGTGATTTTAGTTTTAAACCAGCAGAGATGGAAAACCTGGCTGAAAATGAGGTGTTCAGGGCTTTCACCACCTATGCAGCCATTGCCATTGTGAAGATGATGCTGATGGGGCCCCTGACTGGATACTACCGCATGACCAGAGGGGTAGGCAACGACAGTAGTGACTTCTACATCTGTTTCTGTTTTACATTGGTCTTGATGGATTGTATGTATGGGGGTATATAAGGTCCCGGGATGTGTTTTAGCATAGCTAAGCCTCCTTACTTCAAAGCCTGTAAAAAAAAAACAAAAAAAAAAACATTGTGTTGGTTTTCATCCTGGTCTTTGAGATGCAGGAAATGGAAGAACTCCAATGCCAAACTGACACACGGGAGGAGTAAGCCTTCAGAGCTTTCTGCCAGAAATCTTCCTAGGCTTAGGTAACACAACTTCTTGGTCAGGTTTAGGAAAAGATCGTGGTTTAGGTTAAAATAGACCCTTTCTGTCAGAAAGCCCAGAAGGCTGACTCTTCTCCTGTGCACTCAACTGCCCTAAAACCATTTTTTTTTTTTTTTTTAGACTTGATTATTATGTTCACTGAAAAAAAAATCTCTCCTCATGCGTTTGTATTTGAAAGTGATAATATGGAACCTTTCGGCTTTAGGTCAATCTCTGTGTTATCTCTCTCTAACTTAGGCTTTCTCAAATGAGGAAGATGTGGCCATAAAGCCTGCAGAGGAGAGGAAGAAGCTGCTGAGGACCCATCCGGATGTAGAGCGAGTTCGAAGGTGAGACGATCGATCCCTTGCACCTGAAGCCAGTACACTGCTCTTTCATCAGGAAATGGAATACACAAACGACATCATCAGACTGATGCATAGATGTGCAGTACTCGCATCTGACCGTGTGATTGATGCAGTCAGGAGACTTTTCGGACCTAAACACGGGGTCACATTCGAGAAAAGGCAGAGAAATCATGGCTTAGTGATCATGGGGATGATAACGTAATATAATAAAAGGATAAGAATAGTAAAATAATGCAGATTAATAATATACAATCATGCAGCAGTGAGTGCGGCATAGTGCCTCTCACCCAGTGTGTATTGGAAGGATTATAGTATCATTGTTGCATTGTATAATCACTAATAAATCATCATGAGAAAGATTACAAATTAACTCCTATGGTTTATTTGTTCTCCAGGTGTCACCAGAACGACCTAGAGAACATTATTCCCTTCGTGGGGATCGGCCTGCTTTACACTCTGACTGGACCCGAGCTCTCAATGGCTCTGCTTCACTTCCGCATCTTTGTCGGCTCTCGGATCTGCCACACCATCTCCTACGTCGGCGCTCTGCCGCAGCCCAGCAGGGGACTGTCCTGGATAGTGGGCATGCTGGTCACCTTCTCCATGGCTTACAGGGTGTTTAGCACAGCTCTCTTGCTTTAGAAACGATGCCGGACCAGTAAACCTTTTCTACTCAAACTCACATTCCTACATGAATCCTGCTTTTATTCTTGCTCCAGCTATGTCTGAGTTTGATTTAGTAAACATCCTTTTACACCTACTATTTGCATTCCCTGTATCTATTGTCATGGATAGAAACATTTATTTCAATAAACTTTTCTATTAATAACAATAACTTGTCTCTAAGTAATTACTTCCGAAGGTGTTGGAACGGGTATTAAAACTCAGTGGAGAAGAAAGTCATTCATATATGAAGTGTTTTCAAAGTTAAATAATAATAACAGTATGTTTTAGGCAATATTCAGACAATCAATGCAACTTCAAATGTAGCCAGGCCAGATAACGCTTATGTCCATATTCACTTTATAATGATTGATATGGGAGAGTACCAGTGTATGATTATATCTGAGGTTAAATTGTTACTCTATCGGCAGTAAGTGTTATTTCAGGTCAGGGCTGCTTCCACTGATAACCCCAGGATGAATGCCAAGCATTCTGATCTTTGGACTTGTTTCTACTTGTTTTGCGGTGACTGTGCAAAAAGGAGAAAAAAAAAAAGGAAAGATAGATGCAGATAACTACAAACTCTTAACCTCTCACCTCCTGTTGTAAACTTTGCTGTTTTGTCTAGTCACACCAGTCACACCAGTCACGTAGGACCATAATGACAACTAAGATCTCTCTACTCTTGCACTTAGCTTCCTCTCCTTTGTTTTGCTGGTCTCTGCACAAACATCCATGGGGAATGTCCGGCTGGGGCGAAACTTTTCAGTTGGTCCTCAACTGCAAAAAAACATATTTAGGAATATACATTATGTGAGCATAATATAAAACCAAAGCTTTTAGCATCTTAAAAACTAGATTGGACACAGGACTCCTCTGATTTAGTAATTACGAACGACACGCATCAGTTTATGTTGCACTTTAGCATAGCATATATTTAAACACATTTACAACAAACAAGTTAAATGCTTTTGGGGAGTTGTCCATTTCCTCCAGGTGGTAGTCCAGCCTGCACTTGCCTGCTTTTGGATATTGACCGCTACATTTAATACCAACTAGCAATGGCTCGACAACATATTTAACACATTTTGAGGGTGTTAAATGTAGAAGATATTTAAATGTAAAAAGACTTTTGCTTTTGTTAAGGTTTAATGTTGCTCTGCTGATCTTTCTATCAGGTTTGTGGGTGAAATATGTTGTTTGACATGATGTAGTTACACTGATCTGATGATCTGACATCGTAGCAGACAAGTGTAGCAGCATTAATATCATGATGTTTCTGTTCTCCGGTGCTTTCTTAAAGAGAGACTGTCATCACTGAGCAGGGATCCTGAAGATGATGCTTACAGTACGTCACCCTTCACCTCTTACAGTTGCCTGACAAGAAAACATTTTTTCCAACTAACTGCCACATAACACCGCAGAATGGCACTAGTATGATTTGACAAATACGTCCCCCTTTTCTTGTCATTGTTCTGTTAAATCTGACCATCCTCATGCCAACACATAAATAAATACATGCAAGATTGAATAATTCCATTCAAAACCCCAATCCCAAGAAGTCCAAAGATAAATCTTAGAGGTCACAAGATGAATAACAAATGTGTCAAACCTTTTAAAAAAAAAAAAGAAAAAAAAAAGACAATTCTCTGGAAAGTGTGACCACTAATTTAACTAACGATGACCGTTTGCAACATGACTTTGCATCTTTTTGAATGTTACAAGAAAAAAACAGAAAAAGGTTGGTAACCTTGTCGTAGAATCTGAATGCACAAGATGTTATGTTAACATAATGCTACACGCACAGAACACGTATGAAGAGATATTCAAATAATTAAATTAGAATAGAATGAAACCATGAAATAGGCAACAAAATAACTCTATAAAAGTGGCACAATGAACAGGAATAATTTCACTCAGACTTAAAACAATCATAGCAGAAAAAAGACAGATTTCTTAAAATAAAACATATTTTTTTACTTTCTTGTTAGCATGCCCAGATCTTTATTATTTAACTTAAATATGCCATAATCCATCAGGAGCAGCATGCACAGCAGCTTTTTTTAAAGTCGGTTTAATAAACTCTATTTTCTTGCCGGAATTCCATTTTCTGATAGATTTCTGTTCGGTTTTCCAGTTGAGTGGGAACGGTCGAATAGTTCAGTCATATAGTTATAAGTTTTCAGTTTCACAGGCAGCAGAGTTTCTCCCGTAATTATCTTGAGACAGATTTTATTTCCTGTAGGCTGTACAATACACGATTGACAGGTATCTCTTTCACTCAGATCTGGATGTGTGGAGGAAAAATGAAATTATTCTAACATTTTCCTTGTAATGACACCACATCCACACATCCGCAGCTCAAACATCACATGTTAGGGATATTTTCTTTTTTAGAAATTAAACTGCTTGTTGTCTTGTATTTCTACCGGATATGAAAGACGTATTGTTTAAGAAGCTATTGATGCTTTTATTAGTATTATAATATTAATGTAAGTTGCAAAACATATCTGAAGTGTCATTTATTTTATGTCCTGCCATTTATAATTTAAATCCAAAGAGGAAAAGCTTCATGTTTCTATTAAGAGTAATTCTCCATATTTGATTTAAAGTTTTTAATTATAGCAGACTGAAAATCCATGTATGAGTTTTTTTTTATCTGTATTTTTTTGTGATATTATAATACATTTTTTTGGTTCATTATTCATTTCCTTTATTGACTGAAACACAGATAAAATGAATCGTATTTTGATTACCACAGCAGCTGATGTCAGAATGAATAATGTGTAATAATGTGCTGCCAACTGATAAAAAAAAAAAAAAAAAAAAAAAACACAAAGAATGAAACCACGGGGAGATAATAAAGAACTGTTTCTGAAATTCAGTTTTTGTTTTGCTCTGGACATATGTTCATTATTCATTATTCACAGCTACATTCACAAGTGTATTCAAATGTTCTGTTTGTGGCAGAACAGAGATGACCTGACTGTGACGCTTTGGGAGCGCGCCTGTCTTCCACTAGAGGGAGCCATTTCAACTGAGTTGCTCCTCATTAGGACTCATTTATGGACCAGGTGCAGCTCATAAAAGCGTTTCAGCTCAAACAATTAACTTAATTTGCTCGGCTGAAAACATTCCCCTGCATATCCCACAATGCCGCTCTTATTTCATTTCCAGCCGAGCACTAACACTCAAACGTATGCAAAGACTAAATGCAAGGAGCAACGACAGCTTCAGAACCATTTCACCCAATTTGCGCACATTCTTTTTCTTTTTTTTTTTTTATACAGAATACTTGTCATCACCACTCGTGTTTGCTGTTCGGAAGCAAAGTGTACTGACTTGTTTGGATGTGTCAGATGATGAATGCCTCACGCTTCACATGAAGGTGACTGGCTCCAACACAGAGCAGTGAAACCCATGGGTGGGCACTGTAAATAGTGGTGAAATTACCATGAAGGCTGCTTTGGGCGGTTGCTCGTCTGCATTGTGTCCTGTCCCTGTATAAGTAGAAGAGTTTTATGGGAGCTCATTTGTTCGGGACCCTTGGCCCTCCAGGGTCTCTCATTCCTCAGACAAGCCAGGCATTTCACAGCTTGGGTGGAGGGGGAGGAACACCTCGACACCCTTCTATAAGTAACAACCACAGACACACCCAGGACGCCTCGCAGGATGCTGCATGCGGTGTATGCTGGACTCACATCTCCAATGAATTACACCATGTGCAACTGTTTTGCATTAGCACAATATGTTTTTTTTTTTTTTTTTAGCAATTCTGCCTTGGATTATGTTTTTCTAAAAAACAAGTAGGTATATTGATATTGGATGTACCTGCAAAATGTTTGTCAATATCTACTAAAGTATGCTTAAAGTTTGACTAAGTTTGGTCAACACTGACTTCAAGCAGGAAGTGATTCGAGCCTGGGATCTTGACAAAATGATGACGGAACAATGGCCACATGCATGGATGAGTTCGTTAGCGAGAAGTGGCACAGATTGGCATTTCAGTTTGACTATCAGGCTGACGTAATGACGCCCAGATTGTGTTTTTCACAAGATAAGGAGACATTTCTACTAACTGTTAGGCTACCAAGTTGTTCTCGTCCAAACCCTAAGAACACAACACAGGACACAAACACATATATATTTCCTTTTTTGTTGGAGGCACCGGGAAGCTTATTTTGACATCCTCCTGGATCCATCTTTTTAATATACGATCACATCATCATCTCTGTCACATAGATTGTCTTTGTTGTAGTTATACTATGTTGTTTATTCTGTACACACGTCATCTATTGCACGTCTGTCTGTCCTGGGAGAGGATCCTCCTCAGTCTCTCCCTGAGGTTTCTTCCATGTTTCCCCCTTTAATTGTGGGGTTTCTTTTAGGGAGCTTTTCCTTGTGCGGTGCGAGGGTTATATACATACATTTGATTTGATCTGACAAACGCTTGTTTCCGATGTCCAATGTGGTTTGTACACCTAACCATCCACCACAATCTCCTCCCTGCAAATGCCTGTATAAGGATACGAACATACTCCTGGCAGCAATTACGTTTCGTCCAAAAACACATTTGAGAAAGCTAATTTACAGTATATAACACATTTTGCTACAGACAGGGTTAGTATGGAAACACGTACAAGCTTGCAGCTAACAGTATTTGCATGTGTCTCTGTACTCATTGTTTGCCGACTACTGAAGAGCTTCATGTATGACAGCCTGATTAGATACAGTACAGTCTCCAGTTGAAGATGTTACCTCTGTGCGTCTGTTCGCTTTGCTTTGTGTCTGCGTTTCATTAGCTGTCATCCACATGCCTAAGATCTGCCCTGAGCCTTATTGTTCAGCTGGTTAACTATACAGCCGCTTCATTAGGCACAACTTCAAAGTCACACTCAACACCGGTGCTGAGGTGAGCCAGATATTTATATCGTACAATGGCACCCAGGGTCCTGAAAAATTAATGAATGGTTAGACGGAATCCAACTCACGGCTGGCGGAGGGACTTATGAATCAATTGAGTAACACCAGATGGACATTTTGAGAGCACATTTTCTTTACTTGCTTTCTTCTCACTGTGGAAAGACAGGCTACGACTCTGCTCAGCATCTCGGCACTACGTATGCAAATACGCACCCTTACATATAACACAAAAGTATCAAAGCATCAACAGCGAACAGATCCAATTTCCAATTCATTGTCGTGCGTTAGCATCTACAGCCCCACTTCTAGTTGAATTGAAGGAGATCCGTCCAACAATTCTCGTAACTTTCTGAAAGCGACAGTTCGTAAACCTCACTGACTTTACTTTGCAATGGTTGGTCAGGTGTGCGGAGCGCTGAAGGTGGACAGGGTTTCTCTCTGAACTCTCCTTTTTCATTCAATTGAGTGCAACAGCACTGATGTCTTTGAGGAGAGAATGTCTGAAAGTGTTCGCTGTTATCCCCATTTGTACGATTCATTGGCCCCAGACTATGTCATTCAATGGACACGGAGTTGTTGGAAAGAGATTGGGAAGGCAGCATGATGGAATCAGGAGGAAGCTGTGACTGCAGACTTTTTTTTTGGTCCTTCAAGAATGGCCGTTCAGAACATTTAACACTTTTGTATGTGTTTCTTCACAGACATTAACAAACACTATTCGCCAAAACCAGAATAATGTACTTACTTTCCTATCAGTCAAACTACAGATGGGTGCCAAATAAAATGAACTGTATTGTGGGAGAACCACTCGAAAGAAAACGTAGGGTGCATTTTAAGTAGTCTTCATTTTTAGTCATTTTTCCAGTGTGGATCTTCTACGGATTGAAAACAACAGTCAGCATTACTATTGGAAGACAAGGACGGAGATGATATGATCGAAAATCCTCTTGAATTTTGGTTAAATTGACAGTAAGTCACCCATTTTAGTGCAGGCTAAAACAGTTTGGATTAGGTTTGAATGACCTTTGAAAACAAAAACACACCCCAGTCTCTCTGACCTCAAAACCTTTACTTTTCTATCGCTACATTTCACAGCCACAAGTCGGTTTCCAGCAGGTAATTTCTCTCACTTTTACTGCACAGAGCGGTATTTGCATTTTAAGACATCTTACTAATTTAAAAAAATGTCATGAGACCTGGCCGGTGTACACCCACATTCGCACTCGTGCGCACACACACACACACACACACACACACACACACACACACACACACACACAC
>CALSBV010012128.1:257478-283101 GCA_943590825.1 Bovichtus diacanthus
CACACACACACACACACACACACACACACACACACACACACACACACGCGCACACACAGAGACACAAACAAACACACACACACTCGCAAAATCCAGGTTGACCCTTCAGCCGGCTGACTGCTCTTCATATGTTTCAATCTGTGGCTGAGCCGGGCTGGGGTCAGCAGATTGCTTATGCTGATCCCAGTGATTGGAGGTGCATTGCAGGTGATTACCATAAGCAATTTAAATGTTATTGATTTAACCTCCCACATGCTGTAATTGAACACCGTGGCCGAGCAGCCAACGTTACTGCCCCACCTCCTCATTCTCTTTTTCATACCATTTCCAAGGTTTTACTTTCTCTCTTTTGCTGCATTCTTCCCCCTCACTCTTTTATTATTTCAGTCTCTTTCCCCTGCTTCTGTTCTTCCTCTGCTCACAACAGTCTCCGTGCTAAACTGTAGACCTCTCTGTCAGTCTGTATCCTCAGGCCAAGGGGAGTGGTGGGGGCACCAATAGCCAATCAATAGGCAGTCCGTCATGGTAACAATGGAAATGTTCAATTAACAACCAGCAGTGGATAATTTACAGTCTCACCATCATTACTTTTCCATTGTGTGTGTGTGTGTGTGTGTGTGTATGTGTGTCTGTGTGTGTGTGTGTGTTAGGCTGGGGAGGTGGCATACAAAACAGTGTTTTTTGTATTCATTCAAGAATCATTTTCTGATAATTCCACTCTTCAATAGACTGTCGTTACTAATCACCAAACTTAACACAAAGGCCCAATTTCTTACTTAATTGCAATTTTGCTGTTTTTAGATAACAGTGTGATTGTAAATTAAAGAGTGGAATTGACAAAAAAAGGCAATTCTTTCATTAAAATATTCCCAAATCGGTTTAATATCTTCTTCATTATACAGAGCCATAATGGAGGACTAGATCCAGCACTCAGATCAATTAATAAATGGAGAAAACTCCACCTGGGAGACACACTTGTGCATTCTCCATTTTTCATCACGCTCTGTCATTCCTCATGAGGGATCACAATTTCTTGTTTTAATATTTTAGTGTTCTAACTTAAGCTTCAGAATTCTCTCCAGGTAGCACACTAGATCATCTTGACAATTCAAAGTACTGAAACCTTTGGAATAAAGTGTTTTTTATTAAATTCTATTAACATAATTTATGCTTGTCAGGCACCCCACCTCAGTGGCAGCTGAGTTGGGTCTGTGGAACGACTCGACCGCCATATTTCATCCTCTGGTCCTCTCAGATGGAAGACTGGGCTGCTAAGACACATGTGACACAGTGGTGATGATTAGTGCTGGAGACAAACTGCCCAGCACTCTGTGTCATCATTCACTTCCTGCTTCGGCGTGGCATAAACCACAGGGAGTGTCTGAGGAGAATTAATACGTAGCTCTTAATTTAGCTATCACTTCAACAAATAACTTAACAAAGGCATTGTGTTCACTAATCAGTCAAACATCTCTGCTCAAATGAGCAAATTATGTTTACCACTGTACCAGTCTTATACATAGATGTTGTGCCACTGACCATGCCTGTAAATAACGCTCATGATCAATTCATGTTGATGTTGCTGCTGTTTTTGCCCAAAGCGCAGTGCGTTCTTATTGCCAACTCGTCAAATATGGCAGCTCGGTCATTGGCAAAGCTGCGTCAAACTACGACGCGCCACTTCTCCCTGTAGCGTCAGTTTTGCATGCGCAGGGCTGCCTCTAGTTATCTTAGGGAGCAGGTTGGGGTGGATGGATGGGTCAAAGAAACAGGGCTTTCACCCAGGACACCGCTGGTCGTGTCCACAAACAACAAAGGTCGGACTATCAGGCAGGTGGATAACAAGTCTTTCCAAATGATCTAAACCATATCATTTGGAGGTCAAAATGAAAGGGAGTACACCTGCAATCTCAATCACACCTGAGTCCTACCTGAAAAGTGTGCAAACACATTTACAGTAAATACAGTAGATCGAAGCAAAACGTGTGTCTGTAAACTGATGGATTCTGGGTTATCATTTTTTCGTTTATCTTTCATCTTTTCTCCTCCAAATAAGTTTTTACTAACCTGGAGGTTTGTTTCCCTGTCTGCATAAAGCACTTCATATCAGCGAATTCAGCAAAGTCTGCTGTTACTCAGTTCAATAATCCTATTTAACATAGCCTATGAGTTGGATGAAGCAAAGATGCTCGATAACCTCCATATATTTTACCACTGTACAGCACTTTCGTCAACTTCTTTTGTTTTTAAATGTGCTCTATATAGATTTCACCACCTTCTTCACCAAGCTTTATGGATATTAACACATTAAAAATGCTGCTGCGAGGGGTCGTCAGTCAATAAGTTGGTTTGGTTAATTAAGCGATGGGGCTTGTTTTATGGGATGAACCCGAATGGAACTGAATGAACTTGGATAAGGGTGAGAGGTGGACACATGAGTTGCTGCTTATTATAATTATGAATTTGCTTTAATGTCTTTTTTTTTTTTAGATTTCCTCAGCAGTGTAGGAGATTGCTCACTCTCCAAACTCTCCTGAGATAGCATATTTTAAATATTTTATTTGTCCCCCATTTTAATTGAATTGAATGCATTTTTTCTTGTTTATGAGAGCTGGCTATGGACGATTCTTCAGTTATTATGTTTCTCTTCTCATTGTTTTTCCATTACCCCCATCTGCCTGTATATAGACTACCAAGCACATTCATACTGACCATTTAAAGTTCCCAGTTAACCCAGCCTTGCCAAATGCAGAAATATCGCACACAGTGTTCATAAACTTTTGATAGGCAGTGTGCTCTCCCTGAGTTTGAAGATTGAACTTAGATAAGAGTAATGTATAATGTCATCATTGCAGGTTGCTCAGTGTCTGTGCTACAGTGATGTAACTGACTACTATAGTAGTTTGTGTGATCATTTCAACATTTCTCCAGGCCGAGGAGGCGTGGACAAATCTGCTCCTGGTAGGCAAAGACTGAGTACAGGAGGATGTCAGTGCATTGGTTGTGTTGCCAGCCCTTTGACAGATCAGATTGTGAGGATGGGGGGGGGGGGGGGGATCTGTCAAAGCAACATCCCTCATACACTGTGGAGATGTCACTGATGCTGTGGGTGGGACTGCAACGGCGCACTTGGGAAAACCAGAGCTGCTGAAGGTTTGAGTCTGCTGGCAAAACTGGGACCTGGAAAAAGCAGCTTGAGGGTGAGAAAGATGGAGACAAAGCCTAAAAAATTGCAAACAGATTTATTTGGCCTGTGCGTAGTGTGCTCTGGTTTTCACCCCGTGGCACTCGCAAATCAATAATTGAACAGAGCAAGGACAATACCTACTACACACATCGTACACTCTGAGCATGGGGAGGAAAACTCATTTGGAGGCAAAATAAATTGCTGCTCGCAGTCCAGAGTTGCTCTTCACCTGTCTCCTTTCTGAAGGATGGATGGAGAGCGGTGTCAGTCGCGCACACATTAGCTTGAATGCCGGGATTCTGTCAATGCTTTACATGTCCTCCAACACATAAAGCACTCGTCTGTTTCCTCTCCCACTTCCTGTCACTATAACTCTTAAAGATGTGACCTGATCCCTCGTCCCACAGATTAGAAAAGCAACCCAGATCTGCTTTAATGTGGTCGTTCAATAATGAGATTGTGAATTACTGGTATTGGCAGGCAGGTACATTTTTTGAGCTGTATTTGTGGATCAAAAAAAAATATGCTGAGCTGTTCTGAGGGATAAGGGAACAGAGCCACTGCTCTATGGGATTTCTATGCAGGCCCAGAGCAACTTACAGTAATTCTGCTGCACACCGAAGCTTATGCGTCATCTATAAGTCTAAACACAGGTTTTTTTCAAAAATGGAATTGAAAGCAAAAAAGGGCAAATGCCAATTCACTCCTTTTTTGTCCTGTACTCAAATTTTTTTACAGCCATGTATCCCAAGGAATCTCAGAAATAAAGGACAATTCTACAGGACATGACTAGCTGTATGTCCAACACTAGCTCCAATGCAGGAAGCAGTGAGTCTTCTGTGTGAGGAGGGGAAAGGAAAAGTTGTGGAGGTTTGGGTGGTGGATGGACTTTTAGCCAGCTTTTTTGACTGCAAATAGCTGTACTGTTTAGACACAGAGCAACATCAGCAGTGGACTCATGTTTGTGTCCACCTTGAGAATATAAGTCCAATGTCCACTTTCCAACAAAATGCAGTTAGTTAGTCCATTAAAAAAAGCAAAAAATGAATGAATGTAAACCGCAGCAACAAAAACGAGCGTGAATTCTCTGGACAGATAAAATGGCAGGCATCTTTAACATATCTGACTGAGTGAGCTAGTGTTGCACGTTGGGTTCATCAGAGCCTTTTCACTGCAAACAGCTGCATAAAGAAATCGTGGTCTGTAAAACCAAAACAATAAAGTTCAGAGTTGGTGATAATCCTCTGAGGGTTTGACACCATTTGGCCCCTTTCACATTACACAGTCCTCTGATCAATTTCACACATGTAAAAATGTTGGTTATTGCAGCTTTAATAAAAGCCGCTTTGAGCATTGAAAGAGTTTTTTTTTTTTATTAAAAACACAATACAGGATTTTTGCAGAATCATTCAACAGTGTTTCTGGCACTTAGGTAGATGAGAGGTTGTCGGGTTGTCCCTGCAACACTAAAGTACAGCATAACCCAGATTACCACAAGCTTTTTCGATACAATTATAGATACATTTCACTGTTGGTTCGGGGCTTTACGCGAGATTTGTTGACTATAAGAAGAGCGAAGAACAACAACTTTATCCTTTAATCGTCAGCATGTCATTTGATCCATCCAACACATTTGTATTAAAGGGTGCAAGACCCAAATATGGTGTCGGAAGAACTGGAAATGTAACTCACTGTGTTATTCACTGTGTGTACATTTGCTAATATCCTGGGGTCAGGTATGAGAATCATTGTTGTCGTCGTTTGGTGTTTCACTCCGGAAGGACAAAGGGTTTTTGACCGCTGTGGTGCTAACGCTGTTTTGTCACGCTGTAGCTTGTATGTGTTTGGTTTGATGGAAAATGCAAAAAGGACTTGTTCACGTTGATGCAAGGAAGAACCAAGACATGGACTGTTGTTGCTCTAAAACCAAACACAGAGCTTGGAGATTCTGTACTGAACGCAACCCACGGCCAATGCTAGCTTACGATAGGCTAACAAGTGGCGAAGCGCCTCAACCAGGTCACTCCCGGGTTAAATATCTCAGTAGCTTACAGTAATAGACTATGTAATGAACATTGCTCCCTCTACATACAGCTAGTGGGAGTTTTAAACCTCAAGCTTAAATGATTTGTGAATACATGGTGTCGTCTATTTTAAAAACTTTAACCAAAGTCAAATCTAGAAATGTATACAAACAGCCGCGGCTTTCTTCTAAACCCATAAATACACTTTTTGCTTCTTCATTTAGCTCCCGCAGTACGGCCGTGTGCATATCCAGTTGCCCATGTGTCAGAATTAAATTGTCCCTGCAGAAAAAAGAAAAGTCAAAATAAAGTATAGCAATACATTTACATGAAAAAAGTCTTGGATTGCACGAGAGAAAAATAAAAAGGTAAAAGGGAGGCTGGAAAGCAGCACAGATGAAGGCTGTTCCTCTAACTGCTTTGATTTCTTTACTTTCCACCAGCCTTGGCAGGAGGAGCAGAGAAGCAGATTCATTTTTGACGATGGGATCAATAAAGAGATTTTTGCCCCTTTTTCCTGTCCTCCTGACACAGACACATCTAATTTATTGTTTACCTTGCACTTATTGAGTTTTGAACATTGTTAAATCATACCTTTCAGCTGTTTAATTTCACCTTGCACCAGACCTTCATCCCCCCCGAGCATTCTGTCTTTATACATGCTATCTGCTCTGAGTATAGAGCAGGGATGAAGAGGAGAGAGAGAGAAGAGAGAGAGAGGCAGATGAAGCCACCCACAGGGTGCTAAAAAATCTTTCCTCTCCATTATTTGGTCTCTCCTCCCTCTCCTATGGCTTAGGTGCTCCTGCATGAAATGCTGATGTGGGTCCCCCCTCCCTCCCTCCCTCCCTCCCCCAGGCCTTTCTTCTCCATCTTTTCCCTGTGGCAATAGATCAGATTTCCTCCAGGGAAATCATTACTTGGCATCATTACCATTCCCAACACTTTTATCTACTACCCCTTGTTTCCTCACTCCATCGCTTGATTAAGTTTAGGGAGGGGAGGAAAAGGGGGGAAAAAGGAATACCTTTTAACGCCAACCCCAATAAATAGGTCTTGGAGGAGTTGCTTTGATTGGGATACTTTGAGGTGTTGATGCTGTCTTATGGGACAACTCCTTTTCCATCCACATTTAAGATAAAATGTTTCCAGTGAGAGCCACGCAAAACTCCTGCTAATGGTGACGACCAACTGCAGCAGATGTGCCAGTTAAACCTTTATTAGCTCTAGTAATGAATTAGCAGGCTGCTGACATTGTTACAGCTGAACACAACTAGAATGTTTTGATGAGCGGTACCTGGTTAGAGGAGAAAGTAACAGTGAGTACTTTTCTCAGTGATTTGTGCATCTAGAGCAGGTGGAAGAAATATATAAATATATATATACAGTACACACACACACACAGTTTGTATATGAACACATTACAGAGTATTAAGGACCCTGCACCACATGCAGTGAGCACCAGTGCACGTTTCAGAATTGCCATTACTTGTGTGTATGCGGTTTGACCAGCAACCGAATCATATCCTGGTTGGTTCACAATATCTAGTGGCAACCTCCGGTTCTTCAAAGTGAAGCCAATTTGTAAGTGCAAGTGCAGTGTATTGTATAGAAGTCTGCGAGGAAATTACCCTACTTCTTACTTGATTTAATGACCTCAGTGCACATTTTCCGAATGAGTTCATGTTCCCAATCGCTAGTTACGAGTCTTCTTCAATACAGCATGATGTTCATTTTGTAAATGATGGTCCCATTTAGAGCAAAATAGACGAGAAGGCAGCGAATGCTTTAGGGCGCGGTTCCCTTGTGATTAACCCCTTTTGCAAGTAGCGCAAGGCAACGCAGCACGTGACTCCGACGTGTCGAACTTATATGAAGTCAAATCATATATATTCACTCTGTGTCAGCTTCTTGAGCCGTGTGTTGCCGTGAGACACATCGGAGTTGTGTTCTTACAGTCACACAGCCTGTAATGTAGGCCTATGCTCAAGGGTCATTATCAATATATGATAGCGATTCTGCTTACCGCTTTGAATTATGTTTTTATATTATTCATTTGTTTTGCTTCCAAGTCTGTTTTACACCGCCGGGGTTGCAGCTGAAAGAACAAGACTAAAGTATTATCATACGCGTCATCATTTCCCCAAGAGTGGCTTATGTTCTATTAGAATACATTTAATAAAACACCTTCATTTAATGAAATACACAGATGTAACTATAGCGAGATCTACTCGTGCCTTAGATGGGCAGTGATATCATATATCTATTCATTTACACATTTACCCAGTCCTTTCTGCATTTGGCAGTTTAAACTGTGTTACTTTTAGCCTGGATTATATGTTCAACTAATACAGTAGTTTACTCTTCATTTGTGAAATATGATGCTCCGCTGACACTTTTTATGGTTGGTCATACGCTGCAAACCCCGCCCCTTTAATCTGAACGCTCTCAAAGCCAGAATGAGGGACCCTGGGTGCACTCACCGAGTTGATAACCACCTTCGTGGGACCGTTTAGCGGGATCGCGGTTGTTAGGGTTAGTTAAAGTCTGGCCAGATCATCAATGTTTTTATGTGCTTTATGGCTTTGCTTGTCCGCCTCTGTATTCTGCATCCAGTAACCTGCAATCTTCACCTGAACCCTGAAACCCGTATCTCTACTTGCCTGTCTGTCTGCAGCTTTTCCCTCCACCGTGTTCCTGCCCCATTGCGGTTACCTGTGTGGATTATCAGTTACTTCTGTTTGGACCTTCTACCCATGCCCTTAAGCATTTGAATCCTCACTTTTGTCGATAAATCATTGAACTGTCTCTGTCTGCCTTGAAAGTCTGCGTTTGGCTCCTTCCCCTGTTGCCTTGCGCTCACACCTGCGTGACACTAAACAACATATATTTGTACCGCTGGTCAAACAAAATAAGCAATTTAAAAGCATCACCTTGGGCTCTAGAAAAATATCGACGGCATTTTTCACTTTTTTTCTGATATATTGTAGACCTAATGATGACCAAGAAAAAATGATCAGCAGATGAAAATAATCATTAATTAGCTGCATGTCTTTCCACCGTGTAAGAGGGATTCTTCCACTGATGCTCATTCAGAGTTTTCTCCCCATTATTCCCATTTATTGTATTTTATAATGTGAATAGGAGTTTCATACACATAACATTTTTATTTCATTTTGGTTTAACATTGTGCATTGTGTTCTTTAAGGCTGAGATGTTTTTAGCACACATACTTCAGCCTTGATTGGACTTGCATTTGGTGACCCATCAACATCTCTCATTTAAAGGAGCATTCCACTAATTCTATATATGAAGATCAAATTAATTGTCAAAAGGAGTGTTACTCAACCAGTGACAATAGTTGTATAATGTCATTTTAGGCATCATCTGAAAATATCCCAGATGATGCCTAAGTGGTTATCTTTGGTTGGACTTTAGTCTGTACAAAGTGGGAATTTGGAGTTTGAAAGACATGACCATCAGGCTATGATGTGTGTTTGGAAATTGCAGCATCCGGTGTTTTCGGAGCTCGTTTACAGTGGCCGACAAGGGTGAATGCACTACAACGGCCCAATACATTTCCATTATGAGAAACGTGCTGCACCTACAGAAACGATGCCAAACAACACCAAAAACAGCTAAATCTATTACTCCATTACAATATTGTAAAAGACTAAGGCCAAATGCTGTTTTGTTGACTGGATATGCAACATTTTTGACTTGTTTCAGTATTTGCAGCGTGCTTGCTGTTAAAGTATTTGTTTTATTTTTTTCTCATTTTTTTTGCATTTGCCGCACGTATTCGTTGCTGTACTTACTGTATTTGTTTTGGGTTTTCGCATGTTTTTTTAAATTGCCATTGTTTCTGAAGTTTTTCTTGAGGTAGACCAAGAACCACATTTCCACGACGACAAGCTAACAGTTTGCCCATGGTTCTCTCATGGAGCCTGACCGATTGCACTAATTATATGGGAGTCAGTAACACAAACCAAAAGAGATACACAGAAATATACTGGCAAAAATGCAGTGGGTTCAGAGTATTTTTTTGTATTTTACTCTATGAATGTACTGTATACAGAGCACATAGTCAAGTGTAAATGATAGTAATTCAGTGCATTGCATGTGCTGTTCCTTTAAAAAATAAATCATTTATGTAACATGTTGATTACAGCTGCAACTCACTCCCTGTATTGCTGTATTGTTAAGCAGCTTCCCTTTGTGCCACATATCTATAATTCATACTCACAGTTTTGGTTGCTTTGTTGTCCCTGCAGGCAGTCCCAGGTAAGTCCTGGTGCCTCAGTGGTGCTCTATGGCCGGGAGGCCTCGGGGTAGTGCCTCGAGCAATGGCTTTGGCCCAGCCGCTCTCCAGAGACAGCCCTTCTCAACTGGTCCGCTCCATCTTCAGAGACAAATACAAACACTCCAGTATCCTTCAGCAGTCACACTGTCTCTGCTTTCTCTCATATTATGTTCCTCTCTCGCTCTGCCCACGTATTCAACCCAAAGTGACTTACACCCTACAAGTGCTGCATGTGGGTGTACTCTTCAAAATTGTGCGAGTGGGGTCAAGGGGTCAATGGTGGAGGCGGCCAAAATACGTATTTCATGACTTCACCAATACAAATACATTTCACCAAACAGATTCAGAGAAGAGGGACATGATGAGAGTCATGCTGATAGCAGTTATAGGAAGTATGGAATGTAACATGTTGTAATCTAAACAAATATTTATTATTCAACGATAGCACATACATCTCTCATTCCCGTGGGACTGAATCTAAACAGCAATCTGTTTGACAAACTGTCAGAAATGAAGCTTTCTCTCAGACTCTGCAGGCCACCTTGGCCTTTCAAACTGGGACTTGCCAGGGTATTAGGAGTGTCAGGTTCTGTGACGGGACTGTGAACAGTAATTACAGCGAGGCCCCAGCCCCCGTTAAGATCCCCTGGTGTCATGAGGACAACGCTGGATTGGCAGGAGGAGCACCAGCTCCGGTGTCTCCAGAGGACCCATTAGGACGGAGGCCCAGTGTCCTGATCAAGCAACCCCTGTGCACTTCTACTGCACAATTACAGCTAGGCCCACTCAGTTGTGGAGCTCACTGTTGTTGTTAGCGTCACCTCAGTCCACAGACTCCTTAATAACGCACTCAGTAGCGAGAGCTTGCAGACCAGCAGTCAGCAGGGTGAGACGTGCAGGTTGAGTTAATGATGGGGTTACGGCTACCGTGTGATGTTACATGAGATCTGATTGGTAGAGAGATCCTGACCTTGCGGTGCACTGGACCTATTGTTGAAAAAGCCGGCTGCAGGCTTTGTAATTGCTCAGGGTTTATAAGGATAGTTTGGGTTAATATTCTATTCAGGACACATTCTGGATGTCTTACTACTGAAATAAAGACACAACGGGTTTCTACTGGGGTGAGAGGTATTTTCTTTTTATTGCCTGATTACATACTTTTTATTACATCTGATTACATGCACTTACGTACATGCACTAGGTGGCCAAAAGTATGTAGACGCCTGAGCAAAGTGTGCGAATCCCCAAACATTCCTGCCACATGCAATAGTTGATCAAGTTATTTCGAACTACATTAAAAATGCTGCTTACACATCATTGCATCAGTGTTGATAATCCATTATTCTAATGTAAATGGAGCTAGAAGAAATACTCATATCTTTTTTGCCTCTCAACTTGACACAATAGGACTTAAAACGAAAGACACTGTTAAAACATTGGTGTCTTTATTGATTGCAATCTCTTAAAATTGATTGCAGTCTTAAAAACCGCATGAAAGCAATAACTAAATATGCTTTTTTCTATCTCAATCATAGCCAAGCTTATGCTTTATCCCCATTAATATCAGGTCAACAGAAAGTCTTCACACCTTCCGTCGCAGACTGAAAACCCAGCTGTGTCGACAGCACCTTGGTCAATAATATAATTAAATAAATAATTCTTATTTCTGTATGTAGCACTTAAATGGCTTATTTGAAGCTATTGTACTGCACTTAAAATGATTACACCTATTTGAAGCTTACTGTATGTACTTGCAAGATTCTTGCTGTTCGGAGTCGTATCCCCATGATTGTTCGCACTTATTGAAAGTCGCTTTGCACAAAAGCGCCAGCTAAATGAACTGTGATGTAATGTAATGCCTTATGTCAAAACAGGATTTAGAAAAATTCTTTCATTTCCAGCAGGGTTGACTATCGCAATGGTCTTTTCACAGGCCTTCCTAAAAAAGTCCACGAAAAAACTTCATCTTGTACAAAACAACAATGCTAGAATTCTTACGAAAACCAAAAGGACTGACCGTATTACTCGATACTTAAGTTATTACACTAGCTTCCGGTAAGTAAAAGTATTGATTTGAAAGCACTGCTGCTTGTTTATTAATCAGTGAATGGGGCAGGACCAAAAAAACCCCTTTAGATATTTTTCAGCACTACCCACCTGCTGGACCGCTCAGATCACTTGAGAGAGTTAGTATTACCTACTGTCGGAACTAAACTAAGCAGCAAAGGTGCTCCAACTGTAGTCCGCTTCAAGTCTAAACTTACAACCCAACTGCCTCAGATGCTTTTTCTCACTTGTAAAGCACTTTGATTTGCCAGTGTGTATGCATGTATGCATGCATAAACCAGCCTTGCTATACCTCTTTAAGGGATGCCATTGTAGGTTTTGAACAAATCCCTATCATGACACATGACCTAAACCACGGCCGTCGCTGGAGACAAGCGGGATCCAGCTGCTGCGCAAGGCAAGGACGGTGCCCCACCAATTACAGGGCCTAACTCAGCGTCTAATTCGTTATTTTTTAAATATCTTAAATGATTTACCCTTTCTTTTAAAGCATTTTAATATTTTTTTTTACAAACGAATGTTCACAGTATGAAATGGATCTATTTTGTGTTGTCTTTCCTAATGGCCGCTGTCCCAGCCATGCAGTACACAGTAGTTCAACAATAGCTTCCTCCTGATCCCACCTCCACAAAGAAATGGGTGTAAAAGGGGTGCAGAAGACAGCACCCTAAAACCAACGAAACAACAAGAGTCATCAGTGATCAGCTGAGAAGCCAATGAAGATCTTGTACAAGAGAAGCAGTTCCTGTTTGTTTTTCTATCAAGCTTATTGTTAGTGAATGAGAGACTTTTAGCCACTCGATTTAAGATATAAAGAATTCAATTTGATCAAAATCATAGCCAAACTTATGGTCTTATATTTGTGTTGTCAATACAAAGGGACACCTTGCGGTACTTTAAAATTCAACTTTATCCAACTTCTTCCAGTTAACATCTAGCCGTATTAAAGTAGCCTCGTATGACACACCTATTCCATTACTACAGTATTATTCATTCAGGCTCCACTAGTCCAGTCCAGCCAAAAAGGAGCAGTCAACAGCAAGATGGCAGGGTAGGCTAAGACAATATTGTCTTGTGTTTATTACAAAACGTTAGAAAATATACATGAATTTATGTTGAATTTAAGTGTTAAGTGTAAAAATATGTGGTTCTATAGCTGCTAAATGCTACTATGTTCACCAGCCGTTAAGATTTCCCGTCATTGAAACTAAGGGGTCGAGACCAAAGCAGGAGTAGGCCAAAAGTACACGGGGGAATCCACACACCTTTGGTCATATAGTGCCTTCCACATATCCCTCTTCATTTCCGTTTCCTGCTTATACATTTAACTGAAAGTTTTCTGCGTTTGTGTAGCGTGTAGGTAGAAGGCCTATTGCTTTCTGTATTTTCGAAAACTGCACCTCTGTTTATCGCTGATACACAGTTCTCCTCAGATCCTCCATCTGCCCTGTTTGATTACACTCATCCTCCAGAGAGAGAGGAGGAGGAGGAGGAGGAGGAGGAGAGAGAGGGTGCAGTGCCTTTGAGTCTCCTCCGCCATTTCACACAACAAAATAAGACGTCTCATCGCACAACGTTTCTCCACCAAACGAGCTGGGTGGGTTGGAAACTGAAAGAAAATTGCATTTTGAATAATCCACTTCTTGATTTTTTTTCTTTTTTCATCCTGAAAGGTTTTCTGAAGGTTATTGTTGAGAATAATGCAGCTCCTGCCCCCCTGCAGATGACAATCATCTTTCCAATTTGTTTGAGATTAGGTCATATGGAAACAGCGCATCGTAAACACACAGGGTCGGCATGCCGGCGATGGAGGATGGGGAGGGTGGCACCGTTTCCCCCTGTTCTGGGTGCATCCAGGCTTGATTGCCATGACACTGGCAGTGGGAGAAACCAGGGCAACAAACAAACAGAAATCCACAGATCTCTGTTACTAACTGGGAGAAAGAGAGAAGTCGACCCCCCACCCTCCTCCTGAAGCAGCATGACCAGATTGGATGTTTGATTTGCGGCTGGATCAGTAAACACACTACGGCTTCGGCTGTTTCTTTTGATTCAACATAAATCATATCTGAACAAACAAACGAGTTCTCAGTGTTTGAGATACGGCAGTATTGACATCAGCGCTGCCATCTGAGAAGAACATTAATATTTCTCTTAGCACTACTAGAGGCCCACTTTTATCACTAAAACACTTAAAATAACATTGCAGAGCTTCTGTTGGTCAACTGTTTTGTGTGTGTGTGTTTGTGTGTGTGTGTGTGTGAGTGAATGGGGGATGGATTGCAGTCATTTTCCTTGCATGGTTGAGCTGGTAGACTGGGGCCTAAATGGACATCTGGTAGAGGTTACCCTGCTACATCAAAAGAAATATTTCTGCGACCTGAGGATTCTGAGGAAACTGAAAGCCTGCAGTATCCTGCATCTCACCGACCGTTAGCATCTTGCTACGCACTCTGACTGCACTGTGGCTCAAGACGAAAACTCTCCCTGACGCGTTCCCTGAATGGAGGATCAGTTCACTGGGTCAGATTAGTGCTGGAACATGTGTTTCAAATGCAGGTATACAATCAATGGGGTGCTAATTGTGTGTATCAGGTTCATTGACATCTTTTGCAATCTAGAATGTCAATAATCAACCAGGTTAGCTTGTGACTCTGCATCAGATGCCTTTTTTCTTTTAGTTTTTTACTGAAGACACAACATGGTACCAGGAAGCTTAACAATAAAGATTAGCCTGATAATTAGACGAAATAACATCCAATCTACTGCAAAAGCTGTGTAGAATATGTACTGTAAGGGATAATGCCTAACGAGGTGTCCATTATCAGGAATTAATGGGTGACAGGCAGGCCATTAAATCCAGATTATGGACATTTCGAAAGGCATTATCCCGCTTATTATTATGGTCAATTGCCAAAGAAAATAAAAATAAGACCATTAGTTTATATTTTCATCCGCTTTGCATAAAAAATTATTCACAAGCCATAACTCCATTTCCCTGGAAACACCTCAGGGTTTGACTATTAGCTGGAACAACCAATACCATTCCATAAGGTTTTTGGAAATGTTTTTCACTGCTTAAATAAATAGGATGGACCAAATATAGGACTTGTGGGTTGATCACTTATGTAATACAAAGTATCAGTAAATGGGGGGGCAGTGTACTTCTTGAGGTACAAGTGCCTGAGGTGTTCGGAGGATGAGGCACTGAAGGACCACACGTAGTGTTGTAATTAGATGTAATTAATTTTAAACGGAGGCTTTGACTGCCTCCCCATTGTTATGGTTACTCATTTTAGATACAGCCAGCGCCTCAATTTAGAACAGTGAACAGACCATTTCCCTGGAACTACTAAGTAGGTGTACTTTATCAGGAATTAATGGACACCCTGCAGCCAATCACAATCGAGTATTCACCCAGACCATGTTTAGATTCAAATATTCTACCACAAAATCCTCACTGGTGACCATAGGAGGCTGTGTTCATTGTCCATTACAGCCTACTTGTGTTTGACATAGTGAACAACATTTGATTTTGCTATTCTGCTCAGTCAGCATAACAGCCAAATTTTGGACTAAAATCACTCAATTCAAGTGGAATTACCTGCAATTTGTGGATTCACTCACAAAGGGAACAGACATTCACCTTTGCAGAATCCAACTGTAGTCTGCGATGTAGAGGGTCCCGAATTGAGGAAGGAATCATATTAGCTGTACTGCACTGGTGGTGGTGGTAGTCTGGTGGTAGTAGTCTGGTAGTGGTAGTCTAGTGGTGGTAGTCTGGTGGTGGTAGTCTGGTGGTAGTCTATTGGTGGTAGTCTGGTAGTGGTAGTCTGGTGGTAGTCTATTGGTGGTAGTCTGGTAGTGGTAGTCTGGTGGTGGTAGTCTGGTAGTGGTAGTCTGGTAGTGGTAGTCTGGTAGTGGTAGTCTGGTGGTAGTCTAGTGGTGGTAGTCTGGTGGTGGTAGTCTGGTAGTGGTAGTCTGGTGGTGGTAGTCTGGAGGTAGTCTAGTGGTGGTAGTCTGGTGGTGGTAGTCTGGTGGTAGTCTGGTGGTGGTAGTCTGGTGGTGGTAGTCTGGTGGTGGTAGTCTGGTAGTGGTAGTCTGGTGGTGGTAGGCTGGTGGTAGTCTGGTAGTGGTAGTCTGGTAGTGGTAGTCTGGTGGTAGTCTAGTGGTGGTAGTCTGGTGGTGGTAGTCTGGTGGTGGTAGTCTGGTGGTGGTAGTCTGGAGGTAGTCTGGTGGTGGTAGGCTGGTGGTGGTAGGCTGGTGGTAGTCTGGTAGTGGTAGTCTGGTGGGACTGTATACATTTAAACTGTCCACCACAGGAAACAGCATATGGTCATTAAACTCAACTCACTCCTATTGCGAGCATGAACCCACTTAACAGCTTCGAAGGCAATCTGCCAACTGAATTATAGACTTGTGTGGGACATTTTGTACCTGATGGAGGCATAAAGAAAACACATGAAGTATGTTTTAATATTTGAGGTGTGTTTAAATATTGTTAATATAATACACTGCTAGCACTAAACAAAGGGTCAGGGATCATTAACAACATTAGGGTTTATCCTCTGGGGTATTATCAGAACGAAAAACGATGTATACCCACACGCTGCTACCGCCTTCTCAATTAATCTTTTATTCTACACGGTCATGACAACATTTAGATCACAAACAAGCTGGTGTTTCCCACATTTTTATCCTCTAGGGACCATGAACATCCTCAGCAAATTTTACATAGATTCAGTCATTAGTTTTGAGCATACCTTGGCATGGACCTCGCCGAGTGTTGGTGGAACAGGAAGGGTCAAGGGACTACCAGATTTAGTAGGACACATTCTGTGGGGACCACACGTATCCCTATTAAATTCAGCTTGGAATCTCTCTACACCTCAGTGAGGGATGTTAAAGCAGCTGCTTTCCATCAACTGTCAAAGTCAAAACACCTGCTTTGACAGCCATGACTGAGGTGTAGCAGCAGCTGCATTCCTAACACCACAGCTGTTATCTCTACGTATTGCTTATGAAATTAAGGAACATTGTATGGAACTACTGTACTGCTCCTTCCCTCCCTCCCTCTACAATTGGGTTTAGGTGGGTGGGGTTGTCAAAATCTAAAAATAAGGCCTCAAAATTGCTTTGACTGGCCCTGCATAGTGCCACAGTGGGTCCACACAGATTACCAGCACAGATGGAACGTCTATATAATTAGTGGTGAGATAGTTATCTAACAACTTTGGTACAAACAATCATTATCCAGACAATTATATATTCATTTGATGTTTTTCTTCTTTTTATAGAGAAAATGTCATCAGTTCTTTCGGCTACCAGCCTCTGATTGGTGAATCAGTAATGGCAACCTGAGTGTATTTCATTGCTGCTGATGGCTGACTAATCTTTCAAAGGGCTGTACTCAGTTGGGAAGTACACTCAAATCAGGCCAAAAATACAAAAGTCCATTATCCCTGCAATAAAGAGCTAATGACCCAACAACTGGAATATATTTGCCAGGGCACCCATCTCCTTGAAAGGGCCAAAGGATAAGGAGTCATTAAAGCAGCGTTATCTGGTCCAGATAGCATTGGCATGTCTGTAAAGATCATTATTTTTGCGCCTGGAGCCGTTTGAGAGCAGGGCTTACTGCAAACCCAGAACTAACTCCAGGGTCAGCTGTAACACAGGGATGAAGACGCTAACGATACGCAGCCTGGCAGCTAATGCTTTTTCTAAATGCTCTTAATGACTGCTAACTCTAATGTGGGAGAGTTTGGAATCTTTGTTTCTCTTTGTGCTTTGTCAGCTCACTGTAGCTGACAGGGACATGGTTGAGTTGTTGCTTTTTTATTTTCGTTACTTTTACCAGGGTTTCTTCTAATTTGATGTCTTTTTTCTCTCTTTTTGGTTGGAGGGAGGGGAGTGCACATCTCACTGAAGGCCCCAGTGATCTGTGAATGTCTGATATTGTAATAAAAAATAGCAGCAACCAGCGCCTCTTGGCTGTAAAAATCAGCCGTGACAGCGACGTTGGTATTGTTTTCAGCTTGTGAGACCGTGTGTCATCGTGGCAAAAGTGTTCCTGGAGTCACCTACTGTAGCAGGAACTACCACAGAAATTGGTTGAGTATTTTACCAGGTGTTTATATTTCTGTCTCTGGACAGATATTGTCACTGCACTAGCACCAAAACTGGGCAAGATGCAGTCACAAATCTTTACAGATGTGTAGATGGGATCAAAATGATGGTTGAGTTCGAAAATGAGCGTGGACCCCTTCCTGATTCGGCGTCACGGAACTTTCCAGTGTGTAGTTGATATTCCAATGAAGGCCAAGTTTGAAGATGGCCATGGTTCGAGCAAGGGCACCGGAAGTATTGGGGTAGGAAGATATTGAAGGGCATTAGCGCCCCCACTTTATGCCCATGGTCCATTTTGGCATTGCGGCTGGAGTGATCTCATTGCAAAATGGTCAGTAGACTAAGTTTAATTTTAGGAAAATGTACCTTTTTTACAGAAAATACATCACACTTTGGGTCATTTTTAAGGCACAACATATTGGCTATTGGCATCTTCATTCTAAAACTTCCATGAATCAGTCTTAGTGAAGGTCTTCTTAAACAAGCATTTATGTCATCGTTGTAAACCTGTTTGTTGGTGGGATGATTTTAAACAGTCAATAAAAATATTTGCACAGAGCTAGAAGCTATCAGAAATGCTAACATTACATTTTTCACTTTAAGGCTGAGCAAAGGGGTTCTTATGACAGTATAGCCTTCACTTTACATGTTTTAAATATTTCCTAATTAATATTGTCCTTTTTATATATATTTTTCTCGATCCTAGGTTTTAGTTCTGCAATAATAAATCTGATCCAAATACAGAAAGCACGTTAATTTATATTAGTGGTTATACATTGCCATACACTGACTTACTGTACAGTAACTAGATAGTCATTTTCATTTGGGTTTTGCCATTTCTGTTAGTGTTTTCCTGCCTCCCAGGAAGCCATTGTTTGCTATTTATTTCGATATGGTAGGTGCATCAACCTGTGTAATCAATCATAGAGAATTGAACCTGTGTATAAACAAGTTTTGGGGGGGTCAAGCGGCACTGAAAAAAGCTGCTGATAGTCTAAACCTTTTGACCCAACTGAATACTGCTATATCAGTGTGCTGCATTCAAGATAACAAATACATAAATCTAAGCCTATTCATTTTTATTGTTTTCTTCGTTCTCATACAATACTTTTCTTTTCATGGGCTGTTAACCTCTAGTATATGAAAACATCGGTCCTACCACAGTGATCATAACGCCATCTGTTCTATATAATATGGCTGTAGTATTCTACAGTCGCGTTCTCCGAAGCAAACAAAGAGACTTGTGAAAATTCAAACAAACACCAGCTTCATTCATCTGCACACGTTGTAGTGGTGCAAGACAGCCATATTTTTAGCGTTGCATCATCCCTGTGACACCAGAGAAAATGCGGCGGTAATGATGCTTCGTTATCAGCAGCAGGATTCAGGGGTTAACATCTGACTCCAGAGCAGCTGAACCATAATAACACATGACACATGTCTGCCATTAGTGAGAATTCTCCCTATGGTTGCCAACACTTTCTTTTAATTTGACTCGGCTGTAATCTCCATGTGTTTTCATCTAAAGAACTTTCAACAGCTTGAGCCTAATCAAAGAGTCTCTCTCTCTTCTTTGTGTCTCTGGATAAGGAAATTCAATTAGCTTAATTGGCCTAGATATTATGCTCTGTAATGTGATGTAAGCATCAGTGTCGACAAACTTCACAGGGCACTTTGGAAGCACCTCGCTAATTAGAGCAATAACTTTAATCCAAATGTTTTACTTCGACATTCCAGATGATTCCAAATTGAAATCCAGGTAATTAGTTGAAACAACCCACAAGGAGATAGCTGGCGCCCCTTCTTGAAAGCCGCTGACGGCGAAGTATCATTGGAAGCGTTGGTTTTTCTCTTGTTCCACGTTTGACACATGTCAGTACCAAAATAGAAAATCCACTTTTTCCTCTGACAAGATGAAAGTCCATTGTGTTTTTAGAGCTAAACAAAAGGTTGGATTTGGAAAATGAATCTCATTAGAATGGGAAATTTAAACCCTGCAAGCAAGGCTCTTCTTTCAGAGGTTTTGTGAGCTCCCTATCATCGGGACAAAACTAAAAAAGGGCATTTTACAAGCAGCAGACACAACAAACTGAGAAAATGACTGCTCTTTAGATCAATCATATATCATAGGCGGCAACATGCTCTGCTGGTTAGGGTAATGGACAGGGAACAGGCTCTTTCTGGTGGCTGGTTTGCATCTAATGCTGTGCCCTTGAGCTAGATACTTAACCTTAGCCGTTTCAGCAAACACAGTGACTTCTAAATGAATATATAATGCAAGTTTAAACTTTCTTCAGAAATAAATCTCAGCCTGCCAACTATTGAAATAACAGTGAAAGAAAGAAAAAAAGACACCGCACTCACTGGTAACACAATAAAACTGTATTACATTTGTGCTTAAAATTATTACAATTACAGTATTTACAAGCGTTGTCCTAAAAATAAACATCTCATGCTCGATGACACATAAAAAGAAATCATTGTACAATAGCAAGCAAAAATTAATATTTCTTTTATGTACACCCACAATTTACAAATTAAAGAATGCTTTTTTTTCCCAGCTAGAAATGTTGCTGAGCGCTGTTGCACTCGCTCAGATGCTGATATTCAATATTGGACGTAACTCCTCTGCAGCAGGGAGCCACAGTTAGAGATGACCAGGTCTGAAGGTGACTGACCTGCTGCAGAGTGCAGTTAACTGAACCCAAAGCTGTGTGCAAAATTACACAGCCACTCTCAACATAAGCCACACAAATCATTGATTGGATTCAAGTATCAGCATGTCAAACAATGCCAAATTTTGGACAACAGGTGATGCACTGAATGCTTATCAAATAAATAGTGTACAAAAAGTAACCAACCCCCACCATCCCCGACCAATCCCTACACCCCTACAAACGCTACAACAACCTGCCTCCACAAGCATTTTTCCCACATTTCCGTTTGACTACTGTGAAAACAAGGTTTTGATAAATAGAAATACTGTCTCCAGCAAAAAATAGACAGCCTTCTTTCATAACAGAGCGTGGAGTCACAGTCCAAACCCAGGCTGCCCAAATACGGCTAAAAGTAGCTCTGGCGGAATGCATTTCAGGAATGGAACCGTAATTTTTTTCATCCCATTAAAGATAGTCTCGCACAACCACGTGTTTGTCGACAAGCATTAAGTCTGGTCCATAAGGTTTCAAGCTGCTTCAATAGTTTTTTTTGACCACTTGAGGGCAGAAAAACAAGCTGAAAATACTGTATTCCTTCTAAAAGGTGTTGTCTAACGTGTTTGTTGCCTATTTACAAAATCCAGATCACTTGCCCGGCAGCTGGATCCTCGCGGGATCACGAGAACAGGCGAGAATTGCGGGATAACAAGATCACACTAAAATTCATCTCGTCATCTTGTCTCGTTCAAGTCATGCGTTTGTGTCCGAAGCACAGTGGATCGGACACAAACAGCGTCTTGTGTGGAGTTACTGGCAATTACGGGCATGGTTTAGGTGGCAAAGAACGGTGCCGAAGTCGCCGCCGTAGATCTAATTGGTTGAAGTTAGCCCACGTTCACTCGCCTTTTCGCTCCGTTATGGTCTCCACCAACTGCTGAGAAAAATATCTGGCTCTTTAGCTGCTAAATGCTCCACTTCACCAACTAGTTGCTGACTTTGATTGCCGTTTGATGCTGAGCAGGCAGGAGGCTAAAAAAGCTTTTCTGGGGCTTCATTAATACAGAGACGCCTTTCACATTGAAAGCAATTTTATTCATTGTTAAAATAAAGGCAAATACTGATCGGTGCAGGATTTAGTGTCTTCAAAAGCTGCTTACTTTGACCAGGAAACTTATTCTCATTGATATTCAAAAACAGCCAATCGCATGTTTACTTTGCTAGCACAAAAGTAGCATGTGACACTAGTCTTCAAGAGTTAACTGTCTTTTAGTGACATAGTGATCTCAAATATATTTATGTAGTGATTGTGTAGGAGATTCCATCCATCCAGAGAAACCCTGATTATTAAAAAAATTCAGATTTTATGCCCGTGAGCCGATGCAGCTGTGTGATTTGGAAGCATGTAAATACTCTTGTGATCAATTTTGGAATCTTAAGGTTCTGAAGGGACTATATGGACCAGACTGAGCCTCGCAAGACTGCATGACGGATAAATTCCCAACATGCTCACACACAGACACACACGCATACACACAAAGCAACAAATTAGTCATCAGTGTTGTTCTTGCCGCTCTTCCGTTTACATTCACTGCGTTTTAAATCTGATATACAGTAAAAAGGTCTTTATCTCAAAGTTACATTGATTGACAATACCTCAGTGTATTTTAGATTCAAGTAGAAGTTGTCTGTCAGATAAGATGACACAAGACTGCTTTTGGGTGGTTTAAAACATTTTTTTTTTTTTTGCTTTTTTTTTTTTTTTTTTTTGCTTTCCAACAACCGGGATCAGCTGTTGGTTAGAAATTGCTCTGAGGCCGGTGTTTGTTGGCCAGGAAGAAAGAGGCAGCATCCGTCACAAACAAAGAAGTGGCCAAACTATTTTTTTTTTCATACTTGTAGTTTGTTGTAGGCTTCCAGGGCCTTTCCCTGCCACACTGGCGTCTCTATGGCTATTCTGTACAGCAGAGTGTGTCCCCTCCCCTCTCAGGGAAGCTTGCTTAGTTATGTACATGTGGGGGACAGGAGCTGCACGGGAGGCAATAGTGCTTTTTGTTGTGTGATTGCAAGCTCTCCTTCAGTCTCTCTCGTTCTCCCACTCTTCTTCCTCTTCCTCCTCCTCCTCCTCCTCCTCCTCCTTCTTGTTGGCTTACGAGGGTCAGCGGACCTGGGGAGCGTAGCCCTCCTTCATCAGCCCTTCCTCGTAGTCTGTCTGGCACAGGATCATGTTGTTCTTCAGGAAAAACTTGTCTCCCACACAAAACCTGCACCACACAAAGAAACAGAGGAGGGAGAGAGAGGGGGGGGGGGGGGGGGGGGGGGGGGGGGTTTACATAAGCATCAAAGCAAGAATCTCATCATTAGCACTGAGCTGTAGGCTAGTAGGCCTAGCCAGCTGCAACGCTGCCGTGTGCAAGCAAGGTTCTCCTCTAGGAAACAGTCAACTCAATTACAAGGGGGGAAATGGAGGGCTGGGGGGGAGGGGGGGGGGGGGGGGGGGGATGTCTCTTTTTTAAGCCGGGGGGGGGTTCTTTTCCCCCGGCCGGTTTTAAAGAAACCCCCACCGACCTCGGCAGTGGCCCGTCCTGCTCCAGCCAGAGGGGGCCACAGTTACGCTTGACCTTTCAGCACAGTGCCAAGTGGAGATTATGTTGAACGCGTAAGAGCAGTAACTCTTCCTGTATTGTCCTGAGGGCTGCTTATCTCCCTCAATGTACAGGTTAGACAAGGTCGGCAAGCAGCGATGCCAGTGTTTACCAGGGGAAGGTGGAGCTGGGGTAAGGGAATGGGGACAGTGAACCTCGCCTCCGTTTGACTTCCTCGGATGTTAAGACTGCAGAGTTCAGTGCTGGGAGCTGCACACAGCGCATGGAGCTCAGGTACCTGACACGATCGGGCTGTTCAGAGCATTTATTCAGGGCTGCAGGGCAGATTGAGAGCCTGATTTGTTACATCCATTTGGGACCAATTAGCAGGATTCAAATACACCGTAGGTGTTGGCACAAAATACCAAAAAGTGTGAGAATGGTGTGTTTCTGGAAACAAATCCAAATGCTCTGAGGAAAAGCTGACATTTATTTTGAAGAAAGAAAATCATGTAAAGCTTTATACTCTGATGTAGTTTTTTGAATTTGTGAAAATTTCAGTGATGTATGACATGAGCATGAAAGTCTGTCAGTCACTTATACAGTACGTACAGTAGGTGACTCCAAGCTCATTTTAGGGATATCATGCTGTCAACATTCCTGGCACTGTAGGAAATGAAACATGGGCCCTTGTCGACTCCTTCCTGGAAGCTTGGTCCAAGAAAACTCCTTGCAGCATCCTATCGGGAGGTGCTTTTAAAGCTACGCCCAATAATGCACTAGCCACATAAATAAGATACTGTAAAAAGCAGCCTTTGCACATAAAATCCACTAGTTTTTATTTTTTAAAAAGGTGAATATTATTACAGTCATGGCTGACTAATAGAAATGTATTTGATTTCACAAAAAAAACATTTTTACATTTACGTTGATGAGACGACACCGATGTCATTAAACACAAAAGTAAAGTGTATTTAAAAAAATTATAATAATAATAATAATAATAATAATAATATGTACAGAAATCTTTTTCTTTTTGTTAATAAAAAAGAGGAGACAAAATATTAGATTTAATAATATACTGTTTAGACACACACCAGCTGCACACAATAAGCACAGTTTGGAGAACTTGGAAGTTAAATTGACAACAACAGGGTTTGGGAAAGAGAAAAAAGGTGATATTTTCACAGACATTTTCAATATAATCTGAATGACTAAAAAAGACTAAAACAGCCTTCATTGACCAAAACGATACTAAAATAGTTACTTCTGACTAAAATAAGACCAAAATGCCCAGACTTTTAGTCAACTAAAACTGGAAAAACAGGATGAGGTTGACTAAATATGACAACTAAACAAGGACATTTGACACAGGCATAAGACTAAATAAAAAACAAAAATAGCTGACAAAATTAACAGTATTGCCCTGAGATAGCTTTGACTGGAGACTGGAGGAGCGATTGCTTTTGTCTACACAATGATGAATTATGAAATTGGAGTTCTAAGCGTGTGGCTCTCTTTCCTCAACTGTTTATGATCCCATAAGACATCAACTCAATTTCAGCTATTTCTTTTCAGCAGAAAGAACAGTTTAGCCTGCAACACAGTTGTTTCCTTACATATCGATTGTGGTTAATGCCAGGACGCTTGCACACCTTTATTAACAAACTAAACACAGACGACTAACATCCATTCATCTGGGCTGTTTGACAAAGTGATTAACCAGAGGCAGAGGTGTGTTTCATGTAATGGTGTCATCCACTCTAATAAAAATGTCCTGTTAAAATGACACATTCTCTCCCAGAATCTATTAGTGTCTGTCTTTACTGACCCACTCCCACTTTAGCTTTATCTCCCTTTATTTATTTTTTTTTTTACACCCTCTCCCCACGAGCAGTACTGCCTCTCCGCCCTCTCCGTCATCCTCTTCCTCCTCCCCCTCCTCGCAGCTCTTATCCCTGCCCACCACTTATTTCACACGGCCAAATTGTTTCTGCTCGGTGAAATGTCAACAGCATATGTGACATCTGTGCACCAATTATGATGAGGATATTACACTGTGCCTATCACAGGCGTGTCTAATAAAGGACCTTGTGTTGCCCTAGTATTTCCACTTTCTTTAAAAACAATTCCAGGGCACATCTTCTATACAGCTCTCTATTACAGAATGCTGATATATTAGTTTGCTGCTACTGGAATTTCAGCAAGAAATTAGATTTCTAGCCAATTTGTGTTGCTCACTGCTGATATAATAAATGAAATGATTTTACTGTATCAGCTCCAACTGTGTTAGCCTGTAAAACCTGCAATGAACCCTGATTCATCCTGATTTCAGTACTTTAGCACACTTTTCAGTGGAGAATTACAAGTGTTTCATGGCAGTTTCAAAGGCTTTTCCACACTGAATATTTACAATTTCTTTCATTATTTCTGCCAGACACAAGGTAAGGCATATATTTTAAGGAAATCATCAGACACACTTTTAAACTTATAATGTATTTACTTTACCCAGTAATTGTTGTGGTCTTATAATCTTGTTTTATATCTGTTCTACCTCTTAGTATACCTACACCTAGTATAGCTATAGTGACGCTTCTATCCTTACTAACAGGACTTTTGACACGTTTACACACACACACACACACACACACACACACACACACACACACACACA
>CALSBV010012128.1:283111-305239 GCA_943590825.1 Bovichtus diacanthus
CACACACACACACACACACACACACACACACACACACACACACACACGTACAGTTACTCTTCCACTACATTGAGAAACAGATGCGTCACAATGCCCTACAGAACGCTCTATCGAGGCCGTCAACGCCGCCGGTTTTGGACGAGACCCGCGTGCGTGTGGCCCAACCTGCCCGTGTGCCTTGACAAGCACTTTAATTGTGTTTTTTCATTTTCATTTGGACGTAGATTACTGTTTAAATAGATGGGATTTCTTTAAGAACGGAGGAGGTAAAACACAGTTTTCTAAAATACCCGTGTGTGGACTAGGACTTAAGACCCTTTACAGATTCTTGGATGACACATCATATGTATTAGTTCATTTGAAGCACTCTGACTCTTTGCCATGCTGCGCCAACATCTGAAATTGCCGTTCAATTAGGTTGAGACCTGGTGGGTCAAGACCATAGCATATGACTCACTTCATTTTCACACTCATCAAACCATTCAGCGAGCCCTCGAACCCTATTTGGAAGCATCTGCTTTGATTATTTTCTATTCATTTACTCAGGTTCAGGTTTTTCCCTTTATTTTGTCACCCATGTACCTAACACAACGTTTACGTGTGAGCGAGCTATAGCTCAACCTTCATTAAAGGTCTCCCTTAACACCACATCTGTTAGTATCTATATAGTCGCGCCAACATATCATGGTTTCCAACTTCAGTCAGTTTCTGCTGTCTTCCTCTCTCCCTGTACTGCCTTCACTTTTCTCCCTCTGTCTTCCTTCCTTTACTTAGAGGTGACTGTGACTAATGAGTCTTTAGAGACCTCTTGTTGTAGGAGGAAGAGAAAGAATGGCTTCCACAGGCACACACTTAAAAGATGTATTGCGATGCCAGCAATTTGCCTCGGAGGCCTGTGTTAACTAGAGTGTTCACTTCAACTCAAATGAAGAAACAGGGAGATTGTCAAAGAGAGAAAATAGTCTCAACTGCACCAAATCTAATTACTGTTGGGATGCATACAGGTTCAGAAACACTTGGCCCTGTGACACTGATGCTTAATTGTAACAGCATGTTGTAAATCTTCTCTGGCAGATTGCTGCTGGGCAATCAGATAGCAGCACAAGGACACACTGAAGATGAGTTTTTCTTTGGGGAGTGTAATGTAGAGAACATAATTTCACATATGGAAAAGGAAGAGATTGACATTTTATTTTTATTTTGTCTCCATTTTTGGTGCTAAACATCCGCTGCTGTTGTGTTTTAAAAACACTCTGGCGTTTTATTCACTCTGTCTCGTTCTATAATGCTCAGCACTCACATATGTCAGGTTTCTGTACTGTACCACCAAAAAAATCAATTGTTAATCAAACAATGTGGCTACAAATGGTAGAAGCCATCATTATAGCTGTGTTTCACTATCCAATTTAATATGACCCTGCCCTGCCAGAGTATAAAGTCCAACACAGAAATGCAACACAGTCAGCCAGAGACATCCTTTGGAACATGCAGCCTCTTAGATGGGACTGACGTGGACTTACTAGCCAACCCATTTTGACGAGGTCAGTCTAAAAATGCTGACCTTGAAGGATGTGGTCTCTGACGGTACACAGCTAGGATCTTTAGAATGCTGAAAATGTATCAACTGGTTATTGGTTGAAACAATATCTTATCATCTCCATGAGTAGAGATAAACTGACATTTATTTGTATAAAACGTGTCATTTTCCCTTTAAATTGTGCAGGATTACGCAGTTAAATTGTGTTCTCTAGTAGGCTGGCTGCACAGGCTCTGAGTTCTCCACACCAATCATACACAAAGTGACAACTGTGTCCCTTATTGGCTATTAGGCTCCTGTCTAACAAGTCTAACTCATGACATACAAGGCACCAGTGGCTAAGCTTAGCTGTGCTGAACCCAATTGGTGTCAGTCTCTCCTTCCAAAGCTCCAGTATGGAGCATCCTCCCTTATCAGCACTGACCTTCCCCTGCACTGTCACCCATCCTGCGCTCCTTTGCTCCCCTCTACTCTAACCTTCCTTCAGCCTCCCTAGACTGTGGCCTCCAGCTCATCAGGGGGAAATTGGGCCAGCACTGGCTAGATGATGAGGCTGGACGACAGCCCCATCGATTAGCTGTCCCCCAGGGCTGATCTGTGGCTAACTGCTTGCTGGATGGAGTCTCATATCTCTGTCCTTATTCCCAACACCCCCACCCTCACAGACACCTCCTCTCTTCTTAGAACCAGCCCCCTTTGCCTCTAAGACCACGACAGTGCTTCCTTTCCCCAGCTCAGGTAGAAAAAATAACAGGTCTGGCTGGTGGGAAGGTCACGACTGCAGATTTATGTCCAGTTTAACAGAGTAAGGCCACGTTGGGTGCAGACATGAGCAATCAGAGCCAATGTAGGATCCTATATTTTCACTGATAGACCAGGGACAGGAGCTATTCACTCCCCTCAGCTTGATACCATTTCAAAGTCATGCACAGAGTGAAGAAAGGGGGGGGGGGGGCTTTTGCTCTCTGGCAGATACACAAGTAAGATAACTGGTGAGGCTTTTCCATTTATCTTATTCCTGAAGCAGGTTCAGCTCTCAATGCTTTTTTCATGGCAAGCAAGAGATTGCTGACAATTTGGTGGTGATGATGACAAAGAAGAGGGCAGCAGTTGCAGGTCATGATTGCAGTGACATGTCCACTCTGCTAACGGGCCAGTCCTTCTATCTCTGCCCTGCACTAACTGGCCTATAACTTAAGCTAGGCCCTTAATAGCTGAGCATGGCAATGACCATTAGAGTCCTGCAGTGAGTCCCTGATGAAATCAGAATAATCACCGGCTTCCGAGTTCCCCGTCCTAGCTCTGTGGGATACAGTAGGGTGGATGTACCCACAAAGCAACTGATGGCGTGGATAAATGCATGAGTGAGCATGTTTGTGTGTGGTGGGGGTGGCTGTATGTTCATACTTGATTGGAGCAATTCAACCTTCAAACGGCAACATGGGCTGCGGCTGACCTGCAGGAGTGAGGGATAATTACAATGTGTGACCCTGCTGACCTCGTGATCGCCTGCTCTGTTTATCAGATTTCACATTTTCTGTTGATGTTTCGCGGAGAAATCTCTTGGCCATTTGTGAGATGGATTAGATTGCTTTATTGAAGGGCCCATGGGGGGAGGGGGGGGGTCGATGGAGGCTTTCATGTTTGTTTGAGGCTGGAAAACGAGAGGGGACAGAGCTGGTGTAGATGAACAAGGCAGCAGATCAGTATGCCAGACAAAGACCAGAAGCCCATTTCCAGGCAACAAGACGCTGAGAAACTATTCAAGAAATCTTAAGTGAGATCTCCTGATAGATCTCAAGCTGAGGCTGGGAACATTTGTAAAAGGTCATTCTATTAATCTGGATGTAAATGTTAAAAAACTCACTCGGACTCGATTCATTTAGTAATGTTGTGGTCATCACTGAAAATGCATTGAACCTGCCCTGAATCCAAAATCTTAAAAGACAGACATCAATTAATTCAAAATGTTAGATTTATGACTCAAGAGATAAATATTGCAGTGGCATATAACTCCAAAACAGTTCTTCACAGAACAATAGCTTGCTAGTAGGCTGTAGACTGTAGTCTGTTTTGCAGACAGAGGGTAATAGTCTGTGCATCAGAGCTCGATTTCAAACTTTACATACCCATCGAAGTATGTTTTCTCTCGGACGTGAACTCATGAACTCAAGGCAAACAGATCGATCCTATCAAAAGTACTTCTCCCCCAACAGGGGTACCAAAGTAAAGAAACAAAATGGAAAACAAAAAGCTGAGCTGAGGAACAGCTTCAATTAAAGTCGGTGCCACACCATAAATCTTGGCCAGGCCTCGGAGAAATTGTGATGGGCATCTGAACGGTGCTTTCAAGGCCACAGCGGACCATGTGAAACACACTGACGTCGATTTTATTCAACAGTTCATCAACTGGCCTAATGTAAAAAGAAAGATTTGCTCGCGCTTTAATGGGTTTTAATGTGGGAGAGCAGAGTTGGCCTGCCTGGGCCCGGCTGATGAAGATTAGCTGACTTCTTCCATTAGGAGAGGCTGTCTGGTGCAGCCGGCTGAAGTGGCAAGACAATAACCGAGTGCTAATTGTGCGTAACCAGGTCCTTTGCCTTTAGCATGCACAATGTGTCTGGTTCGTGTGTGTGTGTGTGTGGTTGCATGCATGTGCCTGTCTCTATGTGTCTGCAACAAAGCCAAGTTTGTGAAAAAGAGAAACATAGGAACCCGGCCAGAACATAACCTTGCTGACGTTTCCCAGAGGTTTGCTGTTTGATGGCTTTTCTTGTAACCTTCAAAAAAAAAACCTTTGATAACATTCTGGTTTGTTCATTAGCTCCAAGAATGTTCCCAAACAGCGTTCCATCATAGTAGCATGGGAACATGGATCCTTTGAGGCTCTCCAGAATGTTTGGAAAATGTTCCTCCGAGAATCCCATAACTGTGCAAAGGAATGTTTTACATGTGTCGAGAACCCTTGTTTGGGGCCCAGTGTGCAGGGCTAGAGGCTTTAGCGTGTTTGTTCCCACAAACTCTCGCCTGTTTAGCAAGAGTTTGTGGGATCCTCAGGTAGTGTCTGAAACATCATTTCTGACAGCGTTTTTAAGAGATTAGCTGTGTGTTACACAACCTATTCTGTCATTTTTTATGTGTACAACTACTTGCATTACCATGAACGCTGTGGATAGGAGACGAAAAGGAGTGCGAAAGTGCGCTCCGTCATCTCCATTTCTACAGTTTTTCATAATAAGACTACAGGTACATGCAAACGTGTTCCATATTCTTAGAGAGAGACTGGGAGGCAGTAGGATGGCACGGTATAGCCATTGTTGCCATTAGACATGGTTGTCATGAAGTGTCATACATACTAGTTAATTTGAAGGACACACTGGATACCGCTACAGAGACCAATGTTCAAATTGGCAGCAGTGCTTTTTCAAAATGGTCCATCAAACACTACTGTCAGGATGTTTGTGGGTGTTGAAGTCCATGAAGGGTTTGTGTCTTGTTGTTGTAATAGCAACTTGAGGCACTTTAAGAATCAGCTCTCACAGTGGCTTTCTACACTCTCCGTTGAGAAAAACGTGTAATTGTGAAGGTACTGGCCGTTCCAAAATAGACATATAAAAGAAATATACTAAATAAACAAGCTCATGTTGTTGTGTCACTGTGAAACGTGTGTGTTTTTGTTTCTAATGCTCCTGTCGTGTGTAAATGAGGGTGGACAAAAGCGGTATTGAAATTCAATCCACCACCGCTAACTATGAACTCAGATACTGAATATTATTAGCATCACAGAGATAGGACGCATTGCAGGGTTGTTGTATTGGATTGTAATAAATCGTAACAGTGTACATAACAAACTCATTTTAAGGGGTACCAGAGAGATTCAGTGAGGGCGACACTGGAGTTTATTAAACAAGGGTTTTTCTTGCACCGAGTTCAATGCCTCCGTGTCAGCTCCCTCCACTTTGCTGCTGTGGTAAGAAGCAGTGTCTTAAAAACTCCGACCACATCCTGTCTACAGGAGGAGGCTCCGTAATGAAGACTGATGGGAAGCATAATGAATGAACTGCACCTGTAGCTCCAGGCTGACACTGTACAGTAGTAGTGCAGGATTATAATCACTGTGCTAGGTCCAGCAGGTGTCCCTGAGGCCCCGGATGTGTCTTCTTGGTCACTGGTTAGAGAGATAAATCTATGATGTGGGATCTTTCTTCAACTTTCAGCAGCACTTGAGATTCACTACGCTGCAATCTTGCTTCCCTGACCAGCCATCTGCCTAGGCGCAGGGATGGGAAAGGAGCAGCGGTGTGGTCCAATCACTCACCTCTGATTGCAGAGCTGGCATGCGAAGCAGTCCAGGTGGTAGACGTTCTCCTTGGCCCTCATGACCATCTCGAAGGCTGGAATTAGCTTGCTGCAGGCTGCGCAGTTCCCCGTTACACCAAACAACCTGAGACACACACACAAAGAAGACATATGATGCAAGTCAGCCTCAGTACACTACAGTAAGTCTGGGAGGGGTTTAGGTTAGCTTAGCACAAGTAAAAATGACATACTGGCAACATGGAAGAGCAGTCTTTGTTCCCCCTATGACTTTGTAGTTTCAGATTTGAGTCTTAGTTTACTTGTTTTTCTTCTCCAAAGTGTACAGGTTTTTCCACTGACTGGTATGCCATTTAAAACTTACTTTCCCATACAACTAAACTGTATTCGTAGTTACGTTTCGAGGGACACATGTGCGCAGTTTTAAAACACGTGGTTAACGTCGCAAGTTAAAACAAAATGAAATTTTCCCGCCGTAATGCAAGAACGTTTTTTATTCAAGTTACGGACGGAAATCAAAATAAGTCCGTGTTGAGGTTTGGTTTCATTTGGACGCGAGCACCAGGCTCTTGGGTCAAAGCCCTGTGTTTGTTAGTTATTTTGAGTGTTAACTCAACTCCACACACACCACTGTGTCCTACCCTTGCGTCACCATTATAACCGTAAATACACCAAACAGAATTTACAAGAGAACGACCGCTTGCGCTGCTTCTCGGTGCCTCCGAGAACGGAGTGACAGCTGTCAAGAGATTGTGGTAAACACACTAACATGAGCTGCTGACACAGATAGGGTCTGGAATCAGGCACATAAATAGGTTGGACAGAGCTGGGCAACAGTAGCACAGTAAAAAAAAAAAATAGCAGGGCCACAGCTTGTGCTATGGAAATAGATGGGACACGGCTAGCACTACTGCCCAGGGAGGACCCTATTATTTCTTCGCCTGCTCCGGGGACATTAATGTGAGTATTCATTAGGGATTCAGGGCTGTTACTACACAGCGACCCAGACCAGACTAGCAAGGGAAAAAAAATATCTGATAACAAAATCATATAACAAAATAACCTATTAGGCAGACTTCTTGAGGCACTTTTAGCCGTCGTTGTTAAAATGATAAAACGGCATGCCACTCTCAGAGTCTGTAAGAGATCGCAATCTGATAAATGATCTCAGGGCTTGGGAAATGCAGGGTTGTTTATTAACCTTCAGAAAGTATGTTTCCCAGAGGCAAAGGAAGCAGATAGATTGTGCCCTCATGAATATCTACAGAATTAAGAGCCACTGTCAACACACCTTGAGACAATGAAGGATATCTCTTGTAACATGGTAGGTGGAAGAAAACAAAGAAGGCCAATTCGATGGATTAGTGCTCACTTAATTAAAAGAATTATGCCTTTTCCTTTGAGCAATCTAAATTTAGATACATTTGTGGTCTCTTTTGTCCTTTCTCTTTTCTGCACAAATGTGCATTGCCGGAAGGCCTTCACATGAAATAGATATTTCATCTATTTCTCTCCTTACAAAGCAAGAGTAATTGATCTAAAAAAACCTTTAAAAAAGAACAAGAAATGATAGATTTAGTGCAAGATAATGAGCATGAGTGTTTGAGCATAACAGCCGCACTTTGTATGGCATCTTACGACAAAGAGTCACAATGCAGCCGCCTCTCACTTTGCAGGGGCGAATGTCCTTGTCTCAGTAATCTGAGTCATATTCAGATAGCATGCACTCAAGGCTCTGTATTATAAATGATGTAGGGTATTTGTATAAAAAAAAAAGTGATGTTTTAGGCTTTCTGCCTGCCAGCTTGAATCAAAACGGTATTCTGTTTCACTGTTTCACCGTGTCTGTCCATGCTCTTCTCTCATCTCTTGCAAATCTGAGGTGGCCTGCGCAGCTGAAAAGGACTGTCACACTACTTTGCTCTGAGACATTCTGGGTTAAAGTCCTCGTATCTGCAAACAACCAGTGTTTGTGTGCGTCTCCCATCCGCACTTGAATAAATAAATAAGCCCAAATAAAGTCCCAATAAAAACCACCGGCGAATTCTTACTTAATGTAAAAGGTTTGCACACTGTTGAAGAAAACAAACAAACATATATTCAACATCTCACAGATGGTGTGTAATGTTTCAAACTGGTTCTCTATGGCTAAAACATCCAAGTCAAAAATGTTTATATAGTCCAGCGTATAGACTATGACAGAGACCTGAGATGTGTATTCCTAACTGGTGAGATAAATGTCAGCATTCCCATGCTAATAAATAACAATGTCCAAAAAAAAACTAACAAAAAAGAGAGAGAGAGTTTTATGTAAACTAATTAAATACAAGCAATAATTAATGAGTTATAATCAAATAACAAGACAAATGTGTTTTGTTTCTCGAACATGACAAGACATTAACATCAGCTCCTCTCCATTTCAGTAGATAGACTTAAAACCTGTGGACTAACAGTGATACTGTGTGTAGTTGTTGATCAGGACAGGTCTCATTAACTGAAAGTTATACAAGTAAGCACATCAATTCAACTGCATTTCTTACCGAGGTAGTCGTATTAGGCGCTATTGCTTTCAGAAGTATTATAACATTCAAACAGAGTTATTGGACTCCGAAAAAGAGAAATTCTATTTTTTGAGAATATCTTTCAGCCAATACATGCATTGATTTTTCTTACTGAGGAAATGGAATCCGTGTAAAAGACAAATAAATAAATAAATAAATAAAATTGGAAAGACCCCCAGGGTTCCCAAAAAGAACATCCAAACTGCTGGCTGCTTCTCAACCACTTTTTTTTGCTGCATAATTCATCCTGTACCTTCCTGTAAACACTGCTTTAAATGATTAAACATCACTTCATGGGAACAATACGTATGCATTCACTATACACTCAAATCAAACAATCTTTTTAGTGCTTCCGACAAGCTGAGCTAAAGAAAGTGGAGCGGCTGATAATAGTCTTCAGAGATTTACCCAAACTGTATCAGTGGCAGCGCCAGCATGTAGCCGGTCGGCTCAATGGGCTCTTGTGTGGCAAACACTCTTCAAACCGGCAGTGCACAGGAAGCCCTAGCTCACCCTGTGGGGAGGGAAGATGGATGGAGCGTACCTGCCACTCGTCTTTTGCCGCTCCGCCAGTTTGATGCCACAGACGCTAATGGCTCTCAAGGGAGGAGGCAAATTAAGCGTGGTTTGGTTGCAATGAATTCAAAGGCACAGCCTCAAACACAATCAGAGGATGACAGTTTAGAGGCCTAGTGCGCAAGACCCAGGGCCTGGGACTCAATGCTTTCAGCGCTGGATTATAATATTATAGTTGGTAATAAATATATACATTTCTAATGCATCTCTCTCAGGCTTAAAATGGCACAGCTGTCTGTTGCATCTAGAAGGCTTCTAACTGTGGGTCTGCTTAAAAAAAAAGAAGAAGAAATAATACAGAATAACATATGTAGAATAGCAGGCTTGACATACACTTCATATCCATGGCTGACAAGACAGCATGTATATTTAAATAGTTTGAAGATACAACATGAAATTAAAATTTATGGTTTGCTCAAATCTGAATTTGAAAGAGAATAGATGCAGTCGGTGCCCAATACCTTGTTTTAGTCAAAAGGCATTCACTGTGCATTACAGCCTGGTACGGCTCAGTGGTACCTATTTGATGAGAGAAAAACAGACACCAATTAAATTATTCCACAAGGCTTTAGCCCAGTGGACCCCAAAACCCAATCTGAGTGTGCAGGCCCCCGCCCCTTTTGGAGAATGCAGAAGCGGCGTCATGCCAATGCTTTTTCTCAGCTTTGTCAAGCTAAATCCAAAATACAATGACCGCCCAATTACTGGAGTGTAGGAAGTAAAATGCATTATCCTGGAATATATACATGGAGCAACAAAAACTGCACAAAGGCAAACAGGGCTGATGGTGGAGCGAATGTCGATAACTTCAAACTATTTAGCACCAAAGAAATAGCCCCAAGATATGTGAATTATTCTGTGGAGAGTGACACTGTTTCTGGCGAGAAATGTTATTATTATTATTACTACTACATGATATTACATGTCATTTAGCAGACACTCTTATCCAGAGCGACTTACAGTGAACTAATTACAGGGACAGTCCCCCCGGAGCAACTGCGGGTGTTCTGTTTGGAAGCCTAACCACTAGCCCACTAGCCCACCACCACCCTTTGTTGCTGTTGAATGTGATTTTCAAATGGCGAGAATGCCACAAAATACATGTCATTCACCTTGAATTTAGAGGCAGGTATCTCAGAGAAAGGTATCTCAAAACCTGAACAGACAAAAATGATCAGCATGGATAGATACCACTAAAGTAAAGAGTAATTGTTGAACGCTGCCTACTGAACAAACTTTGGTCAAAAGCATCAATCAACTCCTCCATACCTGACTGGGTATTCCAGCAAAGGGCAATTCTTTTTTGGGGTGAATCCATTTTTGAGAGCAGGCGGAGGAAGGGGGGACTGGGGGGGGGAAAACTGATAGCACCAGTGTCTCCAGTTGCCGTTTGAAATTCCAGTGGCAGCGTTGCTCTCCTCCTCCTTCCCCAACCCCCATCTCTTCCATCCCTCCCACCACTTCAATTGCTCCAGCCTCGGCATGCATTCATCAGCTGCCGGATTAGAATTTGTTTCCTCACAAACCATTGATCATCGGCCTATTACTAGGCAAATGACAGTTAATTACCCACTACATTAACCACCGGGACCCGGGGACCGACTCCCTGTGCCATCAGTCAACATGATGAATGTGGCAAGTTCAGTAATGCACGGCCGTTCCCTCGTCCGCCTGCCACGCTGAGAACAACCCCTGGATCTCACTTCCAGGCAACCAGGGAAAATCTATGACAATCTGCATAATCACAGGCTCAGGGTTAATAACAGACAAATGATTCGTTGCATCTCAACATAGGCTTTTTTAATGGGGACCGTGCTTTGTCCACTTGATGATCCACCCCGGTGTCCCACTTGGAATTTAATCACAGCGAGAAGCTTAAGTTTGGCTGAGCAAACATGAGTTTGTCCAGAGAAGGGACAAGAGAGGCAAGAAATAGTTGATATGGTTTGCCCATAAATGCTTCATCTTGACAAATTCTTGACACGAAAACAGAAACAGAGTGGTGCTGCAGAAATCTAAAAAGGGGCTGAAGTGAACTGTGGCTGGTCGGGGGGAGGGGAGAAAGTTAAGGGTGGCAGATGTAATCAGACGTGTGCGTTCCTCAATTTTGTCCGCCCTGCGTGTGTGATTGTCAGTGATTAAACAACTCTGGGGGCAAAATTATTTCAATTACCACAGGCATGACCTGGGAATTGTCCCTGGGATAAGATTTTCCTCCTTGAGTGCCCCGACTTGCCTGGCTGCCGGCTCTATCAGTTCTCATCTGCACCTGGACTCTGATATCCTAATGATGAATTATGGCCTGCTTTCTGAGAGACTGCCGACCATACAGAGGAACATTCCCCTGAACTGTCAGCCTGAAGAGCAGCTGCAGAGTGCTACCTAATTAGCTCCTATAGAAACTCCTCGAAAAGGTCGAAAAACACCCACCATTCCGCCATTCCACGCTTCCCTGAAACCGTGAGAAGAAGCGATAAACCACTGGTGGCAGTGCTGTCCTAAATTACTATCATCAAATTACTTTTTTTCCCCTTTTTTTTTTTTTTAAGCAAACCCTAACCTAACCCATTAAGAGATAATCCCTTATCTTTGAACCTTAACCCCTTCTTCTCTACTCACACCTAACACCACATCATTCTTGGTTAAATTTGACCAAAGTTCCTCTGCCCTTAAACTAGACACAACTATTTTAAAAAAAAAGCGTGTTTCAAACAAAGTAACCAGGAAAAGGCTTTCAGCTCAGTTTTTTTGGCAGTGCTGTGTTTGGGTCCATTTTGAAGAGGGTGTAATGAAAGATTTTAAGCCCCACAGGGGCCAGATGTGCAGTTCGATAGGCACTTCCCTACGCCAACCCACCTGCAATCCCAAGCTGAGTGCCAGGCTGTGGCACACCAGCCCTGCAATTATCTGCACCAAACATGCACAGTCCCAAGAGTCATTGCTCTTCACAGCTAATTTAGCTAATCTCAACTGGAGGGGACGGTCCAAAAAATTATGTGTCCAGGCGAACTGAACTGAAGCATTTTAGTTCAAATGAAAATACCAGCGTTGTGTCCTACATGGAGGCAAAATGGTGGCCTTATTATTCAAGGCGAGTGAGAGAAAAGCAAAAATATGTCAGTGATTCCTTTAGAACTACGTGTAGGTATTTTGAGACAAGAAAGAACTGGAAGAAGGTTATGGGAAATACTGAAAGAGAAATCAAGCAGTTTGCCAGTTTTAAAAACACGACACTTCTAAATACAGAAGTCAACAACAAATCAACACCATGTTATGTCCTCTGAATACTTTATGACTTCCCTACCCTTTTTTGTCTGTGGTTCTCAGCCAAGTCCATTAATTCCTGTTTAATATTACTTAAATCGTTAAAGTCCGCCGCCAGACACGTATTTAAAGTATGTTAAAATACTCTGCTATGATTAAAGTTTTGTTTAACAAGGTTTCCCCAACATAAAAAGTAGAAGAATAAAAAAGGGGCAGCACATCTACTCTTTCGCATGCTGTGAGTCAGGCAAACAGTGCATTTTATTCCATCAACTAAATAGTAATTTGTTTTTTTACAGTGTGAGGATTCAGTCATGTAAAAAACTATTTTTTGGGATTAGTTAGCCATGTTCATCACCTTGAGTGTTTTTCTTTTACAGCTAATTATTAATAGCAGCGCTGCTTTATTCGGAAATACAGGCTACGTGATATTGTCATTGAAGGCCTGTCATTTATTCCATCAAATAACATTCCTTCTGTGCATTCGGAACAAAAAAGCCACCCACTCTTGACCTCTCCATAAGGAAACGTGACCCCTCTCATCGGGACAATTAAGCGCTAGATGGAAACAGACCCTCCAGTATGTATGACCCTCCTTCAGACTCAATCGCTCGTGATTACCTGTGCCCAGTTTGACCCCATAGCATTTTCAGATTACATGTGAAAAGCCCAATTTAATTACAGGAACTTCAGAACACGCGTATTTGCGAGCTTGGGCATTATTGCTGAGGTAATTGCTAGACGTGTGAAGTGAATTGTGGTGTTTGGAGGTTAATGGCAGCCAAGCTTTTCTAAGCACAACATAGCAATTATAGGGTGCTTTCAGAGCTTTTAACATCTATGTGCCATGCCATTTCATTAAACTGCAAACTGAGGTGCGAGCTGCAGAGGTACACATTTCTTTGTAATATGTTTTCTGCCATTTGAACCTTTAAGAGACACGGAATATATAAGAAACGATGGAGGATTGAGAAACGAGTTACTTCGTGTTGTGGTTTGTAGCTTGTTATGGTCAAATCCATTGTCCGGTCTGTTTCACTTTCAACGGTTAAATATTTTTTCCCGCAAAAATGTCTTTGATAGAAAAAGGAGTGTATTGCAGCTGAATCATTCCAAACCCAAACAACCAGAGCTCAAGTATGTTATTACACCTGCAAATCAGCATCTGGAAGATGTGGACATGACACATGGCCCATCAGGTGAAATCTCGCTGATTGACACATTGTTGAAACACTGACATTGATAGGAATATTATAAATATTCCCACCGTTGCCTCCAAGCCAACTGTCACGAGCTGTCAGCAGCAATATCTTTTCATATTTATTGCATTTTCTTATTATCCTATCTGCTACATATCAGTGGAAATATCTCAACAATCTACCTCGAAAAAGGTCAACATCTTCTCCCGACAGTCATTCTTGGATAAATACTGTGGCTTAGTCTGTCCTTCAAGGAAATTGGTGGAAAGTGCAATATGTCTTATTCTTAAGAACACTACACATTGTGTTTCCTCTTTTCCTCCGTTTTTACATAACTAAGTGTGTGAAGAGACACTTTGTGGGAATTTAACGAGGTGAAATTTTTCAGATGGCAACTGGAGAGTTTCTTGTAGAATTTAGTGAGTGAAATCATATTTCCTGCATTTATATACAATTACATCAACCTAGACATTAACTTGATGAAATTGATTGTGTGGCTTTTCATGCCAGTAAGCCCGCAAATAATGACTATTATCATTGTTGCAATTAGTTTTTCAATTTATCGGTAAATTGTTTATAGTGTATATAAAAATCAGAAAACTGTGTAAAATGCTCACCAAAACTTCCCAAATTGACATCCTCAAGTAACTTCCTTGGTCAGATTAACAGCACGAAACCCAAACACATTCCTATACAATGAAATACAACAAAGAGAAGCAGCAGATCCTTGCATCAGAGAACCAGAGGATGTTTGGAAATAATCATTTAGCAAAATTGCTGCCGATTACTTTTCTGTCGAGCAGCTTATGAAGTAATTGACTTATCATTTTCAGACCTAAACGCAAAAAAATGGAAGTGCATTTTACATTTCTGTATTATTAATTACCACAATATTATCGATAGTCATTCTTTTTCATCTTTTTCCTTCACTGAAACTATTCAGTTGCATCTCACTGAGCAGTATCTGAAGATCTCAGGCAGCAGCCTCCACCAATCAATGGATCCACAAAGTGCTAAAGCTCAAGCTATGAGGACATGGTAATAACTAAAGGCAACGTACAAGCATGGCTGCTGGATTAGGGTGGCTGGATTGACACCGTTTAGGGAAGGTTTAGGGATACATCAAGAAAGGGAATGGGAAAAAACGGATTTTGACTGGAAATGATGTCTTTCGTCACTGATACAGTGATGCTACTCAATTCATTCAATAATAATGAAAGCAGATTAACTCTCAATACTTTTTTCCTCCAAAATAGAAAATCTAAACAGGCATATCACGAAGTATCAAAAGCAACCCTGCTTTATGATTGAGTACATCTGGGTATCACAGTGAGGCATTATGGACAGAACACCTACATTTCCTGAGGTATAATGGCTCTTTATTGTACGAAAACGTGGTGATGAAGCAAAAATGTGTGAAAATGAAGCCAGGCAAGCTGTGGAACAAAGGAGATCTTGATAATGAATGGACCAAGTGCAGCCAATTAAATTAATGAGAGCCTACAAAAGCCTCAGGTCTGGCCAAACCCAAATATGGAAAACCATTAAAGTCTGAAAAGCTTTCTATAGCACTGAAGCAGAGCAACTTTTAACTGTTTGTGTTAGGAGCAGCTGGACGAGAGCTGCTACATCATGAGCAAGAAAGCATGACTAAAACCATCATTAAGACCACTTGTCATGTCAAACCACAAGGCCAACTGTGCTTTGTGAATGAAGTTAAGAACAAATGCTGCCCTGTCTCCAGTTTTCTAAAGGCTGAGTGCTCAACACCTTGGTTCTACTCAAAGTGCGATGTGATCTTAATATGGACTAAATCACATTTGTATTCATTAACACCACACTGACAAATCCAACGACTTTAACAAAAATAATAACATCTGTGTACGAGATTTTTCCTGAGCTTTTAACCAAACTTTAAAAGTCTTCAATCATAATAATAATAATAAAAATAATAATAATTAAGGGGAAAGTCAATGTAAAAAATGCACTTTTACACCAAAAGCGATTTCAGTATTATGTACTATGGGTGCGTTCGTAAATCCAATTCAATCTGACGCTAAAACCAAAACGCAGCTATTCGAAGCGCTTCGTTCCGTTTTCTTACAGATATGTATAAAACTGAATGCTTGCCTCTCGTGCAAGAGCTTGTCGACAGTGAGGGCGACAATGTAAGAGATGATTATGATGAGACATGATATAGACTGGAACAATTTGCCTATGAAAATAAATTAAAAAAAAAAAAAAAAAAGAAAACGAAGGCCAGCGTTAGGAGTTAGTAAAAATAGTAACATAGTTAGCTTAGCTAGCTAAAGAATGTATTATAGTCTGGCAAAAAAAAGTCACTTTTACACATTCACTGCACTTGGCGCTCCGAATAACGGTACATTCCAACAGCGCTCTGGATTTACGCTCGGAATGTACACCCTATGTAATTATGATGCTTCAGTTTGTTGGTATTTCTTAGTTGTTTTTCAAATGTTGTCTTTTGACATTCAGTTGTTAAAAAATAAAAGAATGTGGTTATACATCCTTAGTTGTTCAAAAATGTCTTCTATTCTGATGCCAAGTGATTGATGCAGTTGTTCTTTGTCTCCATTTCCTTTAACGGCAAGTGCGACATCATCTATTTAATAGCTTCTTCAAATGTTAGAACCTGTAGAAAAAAGAAAATCAAAGAAATCTAACAACACATAGAAAATCGGATCAAATGATGATCAATGTACCGTACAGAAAAATGCACGTCATCACCGGCACATCGTCAGATCCTCACAAATGAAGCAGAGATGTTATTTTTGGGCCAGTGTGATGCGCTGTGAAGTCAGCTGGCAGGATAATTTCAGCAGCTCACCACCTCTGTCTGTGTGCAGCAGAAGGCCCGGCTCTCCCACCCATTGATCAGGACTTCTTAATGCAGCGGAGGTGGCTGAGAAATCACCAGACTGACACATGGACGCCGCTCTGACAGCACGGCTGCAGATCGCTTTGATTGCCTCTTTAGCATTTCACAGATTAAAATCGTATGGAAAACTGGCGGAAGGTGCAATCAATGCAGCAGCAGCAGCCCCTCTGCAGTCACTGCTGTGTCCTCCAGCCTCTCACCACTATGTACTCAGATACACATCAGATATACAAGAGGCAGGCGTGACCTCAGCAACACATTGATTCTTTTATACCTCCAAAACCAATTATAGATTGGATGTCTTCTCAATAATGAGTCTTTGTATGGATCTGGCCTGACAGACTTCTTTCAGTTTTCAGGGTCTTGGCGTGCACAAACATCCTGAGATGATGCATTAAAAGTGTTTAAGCCAACACTGTTCTTAGGTTGTTCTGAAAATGTTTGTTTGGCACCTTCTGTAGCATTAGCCGGCACAGACAGTCACACGGCGACGCAGGGCTGGATGTGCCAACACTGTCAGGTAACTTAATGAAGTTGTTAATTCCTTTGCTGAGTGACTTGTTTGTTGATGTGCCCTGGCCAAGGGCAAAGCAGTGTGTAGCATTAGCATTCCTCTCTTTCTTTTGGCTTCCTCATGAATAACTCAGGCTGTTAAAATTGCCGCATTTACATCTCATTTTACACGAGCGTAGCACAGTGACTACGACTGGCTCAGCTCGGTTACGCAAGCCGGGCTCTTTCCCTCGTCATTGTGGCTCGTGTTATCACAGAGATTCAGGTTTGACGCATCACAAAGCATCACGCTCCTCCATTCCGAGCACTGTGGTTATCACGACATCAGAAACATCGTATTATGTCTCGCGAAAGCTTTTGCACTATGAAAACAACAAGAGCCTGAGAAGTTCTTTTCAGTGCTCTCCCCCTTTTTTTTTTTGTTGTTAAACGAAAGATGGTTTACAAAAGGATTCTATCGTAGCGTGTTCTCACCAAGTCAGCACAGAATAACTTGACCAGCGCTGATCACTGTGGAGATCTGGCTGCCGGCGCGCGGCCTTGGAGGCAGCGGCTGGATCAGGGCTCGGGTGGTGGTGGGGGCGCACAATAGTGTGTCTGGCAGTTCCGCTAGGCCGCCCACTAATTGAGAAGTCGCTCAGGGGTTCAGCGCAGGCCTCACAGCTCTGCCTATACCATCCAAATAACGCCTGTAAGTGGGGCTGACACCAACCAATCAGCATTTTGAAATCCTGTTTTCCACAGTGCTGCCCCTGCCCCCCTCCACCATTCACTGTTCTAACAGCTGCAGCCAGCTCCAGTCTCCCTGGCTCGCACTCGTCTCCGCGTCCTCCTCTCCTGCACCCCCACTTCATCTCCATAAAGGCCTCATTAACCAGGGGTGGCACAGAAGGCCTGGCTGAAGCCCACCACGTCCACACACACAGACACACAGACACACACACACACAGACTGCCTCCTCCGCACACACACCACCACACTAATTGCTGGAAAGCTGAGCAGCTCAGGTTCACACATGCAGACGCGCTGCTTCCACGCTTCCATGACCGAGCTTGACTCCAACTCACATACTTCCATTAACAATATGAGGCGACCTCCTTAATGTGAAACACCACCTCTGACTCGAGCGGGCTGCAGGACGACTGCTATCATAGACAATGTCCACATTTATAAAAAATTCCCAAAACTAGAAGTAGGAATAGTCAGAAAGCAGCAGAGTACACTGGATGTATCTTACTTCTTAGGGAAGAGTAGCAATACCATGGTATGAATATACTCCATAACAAGTTACAGAAATGCATTCAAAGTTTTACTCAAAGAACAATTCAAAGTTTTTTTTAAATGTAGTGCTGTTTTCTTACTTTTATCAACACTCACTGTGTTCCCACATGTCAGCAAGTGAGTACAAGCTCATTATTACTGATATGAATAATGGAGAAGACATTAAGAAAAAAAAAAAGGTAAGAAAACAGCATTTTTAACAACTTAGAATTATTCTTCAAAGAAGCCCAAAAAGACTTGTGTTGCAGAGTGTGTGTAAACCTACAACGAGTACAGTGTGTCAAAGTAGAAGCAGGGACTGGATCTGTGGCCATCTTGGTTCGTTTGGAACCAGAAGTGAAAGGAAAGGTGGAGTCTACAACTGAACGCTGAACAAGACATTTTAGGCGACCAAAACGTTACTTTCATGAACAGAAAACACATTGCGAAAGGGTTTAAGTTCGAAGACGAAAACACGGACAACACTCAAACCGGACAACGCCGTGGTAGCGACCTGTCAATCACAAGGTTGCTACGCCCTAAAGCATTCGCTACTTTATCGTCTATTTTACTCTAATGGGACCATCATTTACAAAATGAACATCATACTGTATTGAAGAAGACTTGAAATTAGGGATTGAGACCATAAACGCATTAGGTAAATGTTTACTGAGGTATTAAGTCACATGAGAAGTAGGGTCATTTCCTCATAGGCTTCTATACAATCAAACTTATTTTTGCAACCAGCGGAGCCGCCCCCTGCTGGCTATGAGAAAGAATGCAAGTTTAAAGCACTTCCGCATTGGCTTCACTTTTCAGAAAGGGAGGTTGGCGCTTGCTCTAGACATGTTCAGAGCTCAAACTAATCCACGTCCAGTTGAGGCTTCAGCCCACAGCCATCACTGGGACACCCCCAGAGAGTGTGCGGAGGCTGAGCCCTATGCAGAGAGGACAGAGGGCGAGTGATGGAGCTTTCAGGCAAAAACCACTGGCTCTCTGAAGCTGCAGCAGCCCTCGTCACCTCAAGCCTTATTGGCCTCAACCGATCCCAGACCGGACTCTGGTCTCTGAGTTGCTTTCAGCCCTACATCTACATCTGGCTGGATCGACACTGAGATGGTAACTACACAGACACCTGCAAACATACACACACAAATGCAGAGGTTATACTGTCATATTAGCGGGGGTGTGTTTGCCTAACAGGTGCTCTACTCCTCTATCTGCCCTCCACCTCTAAGTATATCTCCCTCCTCTTCTCCACCTTCTCGCTCGTCTCGTCGGCAGGCACAAAGAAAGACCCTCGTCTGCTCCAGCAGGCCACATTAATCATGCATGGCCACATTTGATCTTGCCTGCCACAACACATCTGCTTTTGTCACTCGGAGCAATTTAGCATCAATAGTTGAAAACAGAGTGAAGTGCAGGTTCAAAGGGGAAGAGGGTTGTCTTCCCTTTCAGGCATCAGACGGGTTCCATCCACCACACTCAACTTTCCAGAGGTGAGGGGCCTTTTTTTTGTTTGTTTTTCCGACTATGAGAGTGCGATTGTATACAGGCTGAAAACTGTGGATGATTCCCAAACACATAGCCCTGAAACAAAACAAAACCAATGCCAAAGCCTGTGGGGTTGATGAGGGGAGGGGGTGCCGCATATCACTGTGTGTCAAACAGCAGGGCTGTTATCATACTCTCACATGCCTGCAGAAGAGAGGTGGCAGCCAAATATGTGGCTGCGCTGCAGCCAGCAGTGTGTTCCACGCGAGGCACGGGGCCGGGCTCCAGAGGCAGTGACCGCAGAAGACCCTTCACATACACACAACATGAGACCTGACAACAAACCACGACATGGAGTCCAGCAGGGATATAACAAAAACAAGACAATAAAGACTAGATTTTCTTCCATGGCATTGAGATTATGAACAGCAAGCCCTCTGACTAATGCCAGGCCTGTCATTTTTTTGTCATTCCTTAATAATTACAAAGCCAACATTGTGGTATCGAGATCAAGTCAAGATCCTAGAGTTTTGAAAGGGTGCTATATATGTCAGGGTGCATTTTGTGTGTGTGTATCCTCATAACAGGGCTGTAGCTTCCACACCAAGGTCATGTCCTCAGTGTTGTGCCTGGGCATTTGGATGTGTTTACTGTTTTCAAAAAGGTTTGTAAAATTGGTTTTAAAGGCCAAATATTTATTTCAATTGGATTGTTTTAAGACAAAAAAATGTAGCTTTGAAATAAACATTTTTACTTACTTGTATATATTGTTTGCCTATTTGTGTATTTGTATATTGATGTGTAATGTTCGTGCACAATTCCATTTGTTTCCATTACAAATTATAATCTGAAATGCACACGTTGTTTATTCTCTTCTCACACTTTTTTTTATTTTTGCTGTACTGACACCGGCACCAAAACAAATCCCTTGTACACATGTAGGCTATTCGATATCGAATGTATATATATATTATATAAATATATAGCTAAATAATATTGCCATGAAGTGAGAAAAATTCTAAAGAAATTCTTAATTTTAAAATCACTTGAAAGGAAATTAAAGGGGGAAATCAGGGTTCAGCAGGTTAACCAAAGCTACAGACAAAACACAATCACTTAAAATACACTTTCTCTTAACCATTTTAACTAAAGTATATAACATTTTGCTTCTTCTCTATCAAAGAACTTCCCGCAAAGCAGATTAAAAACGGGCAATACTCGAGACCTGAACCTCTCCTTAATCTGTAAAGCCTCGTGGATCATTGCCTAAGAGGAAAAGGGAGGAGGGTGAGCCATTAATATATGCATGGAAATGACCTGCGGCACTCCCCATAAAGAGGGGCCAGCAAAGGTCAAATAGCCTCCAAACTGCACTTGAGTTTAATTAAAAAGACAAAGAAGAGCATAATTTTGGATAGGACAGGCACAATTACTGTTCGGTGAGAAGGGGAGCTGGGCTCAGGCTCTTTCAGGAGGCCCGTGTTCCCCTTCCCATAAGGCCTAGCGCCATCTTCCTATCCCTTTGATGTCAATATAGACCATTTATTAGGGCCATAAAGGTTAATCTGGAAGGAGAGAGGATATCAAATAGTTGGGATGAGGAGAGAAATCCAAATGAGCCACCACTGTGGAGGGAAGTTAAATTTAGCCCGAGTCCAGTCAGCAGGTAATGGAGTTACCAACATCAACTTCTACACCGTTTGAAAATTAAATGAAAACCTTGAAAAAAATCGAATGCCGACACTTTGGCGCCCGTGACCAGAGAGGGCGGCGGTGGGTTTTACACATTTAAAAAGGCTTGATTTGCTTGAATGAATTTGACGCAATACAAGTCAATATTCATTACAAAGAGGTCTGCCTGGTCAGAGCGGGTTCATGACTGGGACGGTCACATGATTTACAATATTACAACGCATCAAGAGATGATGGATGTGTTCAATTGCGCAAAGTAACTGACTCAATGAATTTTTCATTACCCTGGTTGATGTGTTTGGGACACTGAATTAGATAAGCCCACTGATGAAACACAGAGCCGAGGCTGTGTATCAGCCGGCCCTCAGGGCCATACAGGAGGCAACAGACTCCTCTCTACACACAGAAATACGATCAGGTTTGGGTGGATCGTACACTAGGCTGTCCATGGGTACAGTTAAGCATGACCTACACAATAATGACTAATAGAAGGCACCATGGTAACACTGAAATGGCAGTCCATTAGCCTCATGTCAACACTGAGAAAATAAGGGCTATTTTTCTTGTTTCTGCTGGAAGAAAGGATTGTGGGCAACACTGGGCTTTAAGGATATTTTTATTTGACAGAGTGACATCACTTACGAGACGTCGGCTGGGTTAGGGAAGGAAGGTTGGAATGAAACCAACTGTTTATCCAGATTGTCTAAAGCACTTTATGAATCAAACTGAAAGGGGAGCACACCTGAGGTGTTGCCCAGGGAAACTGTAAACACACACACACACACACACACACACACACACACACACACACACACA
>CALSBV010012128.1:305249-331383 GCA_943590825.1 Bovichtus diacanthus
ACACACACACACACACACACACACACACACACACACACACACACACAGTCAATTTCAAGGAAGAAGTGATGGATGTTTATCTTTCCCACTGATTTCCAGTCATGATTTAATCACTACTATCTACTCTCTGTGACCGTGTAATAGGAGTTAACTTGAAGAAGTTTCAACTTTTTTAGCTGCTTGTGATACTTAAGAGTCACCATCATCAAATTTGACCATTTTAGACCAAATCAGAAGAAATGTGAAGTTGCACCATGTAGATGAAATACATGGTACAAGATACAAAACAATGAATAATTCAAAAAAAAGTAACTGAACAAATAGAAAAGGGAAATCAAACAAATAACTTTGTTCGTTCTTACAATTCTCAGCTTTCTAAACTTCAGAAAATCACACTTTTGAGTGAAATGATATACGTAAAAGAAGCAAGGATCTTTTAAACACAGGACTGTTCGCTCATTACCTACAGCATTACATCACTGCTCTGAGTACATGCCAAGCTGTGTTATCAGTGGTAGAAAATACAAGCCCAAATAGGTTTCTCAGAGAGGTATCAACTGTCATTCTCAGGGATCTGAGAGTTAACAGAATAAATAATGTAGGAGTTTTCCTCCTCAGACAATCTTTGAGATCATCTCTCCCACTGTAATAGCCTGAACCATCAGACTCTCCTCTCACTGACCGTGTGGGAGAAATCACTGCAGCAGGACACATTCCCTTCAAATCCCCAAAACAAACACGAAAAAGTAATGCAACAATTTTAGGCCTTTACGCGTAGGCATGAAAATCCACGGCTATAGGTCTGATAGCTGCATGTGGGAGAATTACCCTCATTCTATTCCTCAGCACAGATCAGATCAAATCAGGACATAGACCACTCCGTGAACCTTGACCCCACCAAAACCAATTTCATTTGGAGAGATGGAGGGCTAAATTGTCGCCGTAGTGTCGAGGACGCTGAAGCCGGATTTGTGATGCATGCAAACCGAGTGAGGCCTCTCATGAAAAGGGTAGCGGAAGGAAATTGCAGTCGCACATTTCCCTCTGTTAAGAGAAATCTAAAAAGAAACGGCAACATGTGGGATTCAGCTGCACTGTATTTTTGGTACGAGTTGTGCTGTAAGGCAATTTCAGGGTGCAAAAATACCGGCCTGCTTTGAACTGTATTTACTCATAACCGCTCGACATTTAGATCGTGCTTTCAAACCTTAATCCCACCCACTGTATTTCCACAGAAACTCCACTGTTGTGCTGCACACCGGAAATGGCTATAACCCCCCCCCCTATGAACTCCACTAACTAGAGATGTCCAATAATTTGACTGGTGATTAGCATTTCTCCCATTTTCATCTTTGCTCCCCCCCGCCGGTGGCTTTGCGCTCGCAAGCCATTTGGATTTAACACTGCCATCAGAAGTTTAACGACAAAGCAGGGGTGCAGCGAAAAGGGACAGGGAGAAAGGGTGTTCAAAGTTATAGCCCTAACCTATTCATATTCTAATACCTTCAGCTCAGTGGTAAAGGTATGCTTAAAAGCGCCAGGTGGTGACATCTTAATTTTTCATGCCGGAAAAATGTGGCTGTGCGGCTCTCCCCTCTCTCCCCCATGCATTATTCTTGCTTTAAGCAGCATGTCTCCTCAGGGGGAAGAGGGGGGGGGCATTGTTTTACAACATACCCAGCTGCGGCCTACTTGCCTTGCCCGCGGTTCTTTTCAAGGAGTTGTCTTAGGTGACCCCTCTCTCTGGCAGTTATTAATAATAACAACACGTGCCGGGGAATAGTTCACCTTGTAGCGCTGAGGCCGCCTCGCTGCTGCGTGTATGTCTAGCCTCATACAGAGGAGTCTCCAGGGGAGAGAGAGGGGGGGGGGGGGGGGAGGAGAGGGGGGGGTGTGTGTGGTGAGGGTGGTGGTGGTGGGGAAGCTATAGGAAGCCAGAGCGAGAAACACACAAAAGACATCAAACAAAGTTTCCCCTTTGTATGTAATTAGAATCAGGTAATCATCTATGGCCCCTCTAAAATGATGGAGAGCCTGATTAGCAGCATCAAAGAAGGCCAAGAGGGCTGAGACTTAAGAGGGAGATGGAGAGGTATGGTGTGTGTGTGTGTGTGTTTGTGTTAGAGAAAGATAAAGGAATAAGAAGGTAAAGTGGCAAGGCTGACAGACCAAGTGCTGCATTCTCCACCTATAAGTCCCATTAAGAGCTTGAGCAGGAGAGGCCCTTTCTGCATGCTGAGTGTTCCATTGTAATAACAAGCAGCGGATTCAGGATTCAATCTGGGGCCTGAATGAACCGACGAATTCCAGGCAAATTCTCCCCCTCAAGTGTTCAAGTGCTCAAGTGATTCAAAAAAAAAAAACTGAAGGCTCCTCGTTTCTTTTTTGAAATTTTTTTTTAGGCCTCAATAAAATGAAGAGGAATCTTAGCGTTAAAGATAAACTTCTGCATACCAGTTTTAAAACTTAACCTTAGGGTGGGTTTGTGTAACATGACACCGACTTCGACAAAAACGGGAAATGCACTTAATTTAAGAAATCAAATAACGCGCTAAAGCCTGTTGGTCCGTCAGTATGTGACTGACTTGACTTTTAGGTTTAAACTGCTGTTAACAGAGCGCTGTTCTGCTGCTGTCACGCCACGGGAAAAAATAAAATGGTGCAAGGCAAAAGGACAGAGTAAGTAATGATGGTGGCATTCACTGGCACAGCAGGCAATGTAACCTTTTAGAGAACCACATCCTTCAAAAAAAAAAAACAAACAAAAAAAAAAGAAAACTCCCCATTCTCCTATAACCCCCCCCCCCAAAAAAAAACACAAAGACAAAACAAAACAATTACCGCAGACATGGCAAAGAAAGACACAAAACATTATCTTTGGCGTCACACACTCGCTGAAGTTGACCGTACTTTACGCATCCAGCTAAACAGCTATTTGTTGGTTTCTCATAATTTGATATCAATAACTGGTTACTTATGTCTGATATTAGACTGTCACTTAGACTGCATGCAAGAAGTTAACGCAATAATATCAAACTTTATTTATAGACTACTTTTCATAAAATAGATGCAACTCAAAGTGCTTTACAAAAACAAATCAAAAATGCTAATGCGACACAGTACAACGCAGTCACTGTGACGTCACCCATTGGTTTGTGGACTACTGCTTTGAAGCCTCGAGTTTGGCATTTTGGCTGTCGCCATCTTGTTTTTTTGGACCCAGAAGTGACTCGAGAGGGTGGAGCATGATAATGACTCAATGGGGAGTGTTTTGGGTTTCTTTTGTCTTAAATGTTGACCCCCCCCCCCATTTGACTCAATCTCAAATTTTAAACCATTTTGAGTCGCAGACTCAACTTAAGTGTACTTGGTTTTAGTTTTATGGCGTACAAGCGGGTTTACTGGTCACACTCACCTAAATCACGTAAAGCAGTTTTCATACTTCCAAAGAGACCATGATTGTGTCTTTCTTAAACTCAGGATTCTGTAAAACCAGTATTCTGAACCAAACTCTCACTTTAAAGCATTCCTGTTCTGCAGCGGGCCTATAAAACCCTCAGTCGATTGTAAAGCAAGTGTAGGTCCTTTACAAATCACACATTTCAAACTACCAGCAACATTTTCCAAGGTATTTCAGCCATGTTAAATGATTATTGTACATTCCACACAGCCACTGATTGGCGTTCTATTCTATTCTAATTAACTTTGGAGACGTCTAAACGTGTGGTTATTCATCCGTGTCTGGAATTATTCTTTTGACAGACTGAAGTTATGTTACGCATTGTTTGGCAATTACAAAAACCATCTACACTTAAACTGTAAGTTAGCGAGTGTACGTACAAGCAAGCATGACGTTCACCAGTGACCCTGTTTGTTGCCAGATAGAACGATGATTACGTTCAATTACATTGTTTTTAATACCTGCACCTGACGGCTTCACCATGGTTAAGGGTAGAGAAAGAATCTGGCTGTGGTAAATTTACTATAGTTATACTATGATGAATGTTAGTCAGTAAGGCATTTGGTGACGGGTGACAGGACTCCAGTTTCCTGCATAAAAGTGGGACACGCTGCCCATCTACCTCCCTTGCTGCATATCCATCCAATGTGAACATTATTCCAGGGCTAGAGGCAAGCTTTATATGGGAAACGCATTTAATTGCGACACAACTGCATGCTTTCAAAATAGTCAGCAGTGATGAGCACTACTATGTGTGTACTCTCAGCAGCCCCCACACCGCGGCTACAGTAGAAGAGAAGTAAGCTCTGGTGTCATTGACCAGCGGCCTGGCTGAGGATGTCCTTGAGCCCCTCCGTGTTAGTTGGGAGGACAGCTGAACATCTGCGCTATAGTCATTAGAGAAAGAGGAGCTGGCCTGAATCTTTCAGCCTGCAGACAATCAGGCAGGAGAGAGCTCATGACAAACTACACCCAGCTTCCTGCACATCTCCCAGGAGCACGGCTATCGTCAAGTGATGTTGTGCAGTGGCTACTCTGAAACCACGGGCTCTCAACTCTTTGTGGAGCCGTTTGCCATCCATCGCTGCCATAACAATGACTGATCTGGCGGGGAGTCCAGTCAGCTCTGTGGAACGAGAGTGTTCGCAATTTGGGTGGAACTAAGCTGTATCTTTAGCCCGATATTCACGCTGAATGGCCATTTAATTACCACTCCATTATTCAGCCTACTCTTTAGCCGCTTTCTCTATCTCTTTTGTAGAACCAATTCATAACCAATCACTACTGAGTGAAGCGTCCCACTGCTCTTACATCATTATCAGTGAAGGTACATTAGCCAATGCACAGTTGGCGAAACTCATTCCTGTAGGCCTGTAAAAAGCGTGTACTTTAGTCCTTCATAGTGGCTATGTTCAGTTTTGGAGTCGTGTCAATTACACGTGGCTCCAATAATGACACATTTCCCTCCATATGCTCAGTAGGTTCCAATAAGTTACTGTTAACTACGCTGCTTCTATGTCATGTTGTCGTTCTCCTCAAAAACTCCGCACCTAGCAGCATTTAGCCATGTTGTGGTCCAACTGTTTGGAACATAATGAGCATTTTTGACAGACAGAGGAGTGGTTAATTATGCCGCATGAGTGACAGTGTCATAGTGATTCAGCTGTGAAAATGTGTTACCAACTATCTGACATGAATTTAAAGCCGACGTACGACCGCCGCTCTTCGCGAATGCGCAAAAAAACCCTCCAAACTTTTTACAGCCATCTTTAAAAAAATGCTACAGTGAGTCAGTGTCTGATACTCACAAAACAGATTCAGACTGTATCACTGTATCACTTTAAAGGAGCGAATGTGAAGCTAATTTTAGAGACGGTGCATATAAGGCCTTTGCAAAGTCACAAGTGGATGTGAATTTGCTCTGGGCATTCACGCGCATTGAAAGTGGGTGCTTATCTGGAGGCCTTTGGACTCCAAATCATTCACGTACAGAGAGAAGAACAAAGGAAGAGGAGTCTGGAGCGACAAAACAAACTAGTGGAGTTCCTGATGATTTCTGAGCTCACTGAGAGACTGAGTGGTTACACAAACACACACAAATACAGACCTACAGCTGTAAATTTAGCACATTTTGGGCCGATTACACATGAACTGCAAAGTCCAGCGTGCAAATTCACACAAAGTTATTTTTGCCTCGCCTTCAACGTGAATGCACCATCAGGCCTGTTTGACATGGGAACTACTGAAATTACACACGAGACAATATTAAATAAAAAAAGAAGGAAAATAATAAGTGAAACATGCACGTTAATGTCACTTTCAGCTCACAGTAAAGCTGTATGAGCCAACATTTAAAATAATAATAATTAAAGAGATGTGGCGTGAATGTTACCACAATGCAAAAAAATAAATTTAAATATGAGAAGAGGTAAGGACGGACCTATAAAGTAAATCTTAAAACGATTCAGAATCTGGCCTTAAACACATCATTTGAATGTGCGCGTCTGAGCTAAGAAAAAAAATATATATATGTTACTACTTTGTGAGTAATCCCACAATGAAGAGGTTTTTTTTTTTTTTCTTTTTCATTAAAAGGTGTCACACATGTTCATAAGGAAGAATGTATCTAAATGAGATTTCTGAAAAGAATAGATGAGTTTCAGACAGCCTGAGCCTTTTCTCCTCACTCCCTGCCGGGTCCCTGGAGATAAAGCTTGACTTGATGTCACAGTCACGCCTGACGCCGACATACAAACTGACAATGCGTCATAAGCCCGATGTGAGATGAAAAAAAGATACATTTTTCATTTACATTTACATACATGGTTATACAAGGTGGCTGTAGACTGCAAAGTTGATTCTGAAGGGAAAAAAAAAAAAATGTAAGTTATTACACTGAACCATGCTCTACATGTTGGTTATCTCTCACTGATAGCCAGCTTTCCAAAACATTAATAAATCCAGCCATGTTGACGGCTCTGTGAGTTTGCTTGCATTTACAATCTTAGTAAAACCACTGTAGAGGAAAATTGAAGTTGGATTAAAAAAAATGAATGAATAGATAGATAAATAAATAAGTGTTCTCCTGGTGCTGTCTTTAAAATGGATGCCTGGAATTTACAGTTTTCCATTAACTGATGCCCAACAGCTTTTTCACGCCTGCACCCGGCCTTGGAGCCAGGCGTTGTGTGTGTGTGTGTGTGCGCGTGTGCGTGTGTGTGCGTGCGCGCAGTGGCACTCAGCAGGCCGCCGTGCCGCAGTCTTCATTTTCTCAGCGTTTTTTAACTTAAATGTGTCAGTCTGTCTGCTCTCCTCCCTCCTCTGGGCTTTCAAACATTATCGCTCTGTACTGTGAAAATCACACATCAGCATAAACAGTGGCATCGCGCTATTACCAGTATCATCAATGGAAGCTTTGGTTTCAAAGGGATCATTTGTTGATAAAAATGTTCTTGCTGCATTTCTCCATATTCAGAGAGAGCAAAGCACAAATCAAGCTTGAGGAGATAATACCTGTAATTATGCTTGCAGTCGCAGGTTTATGAAGGGATGGCTTGGTTACACACACACACACACACACACACACTCCTCTCTGTACATCATATTTGATCACACAGGGACTGCTGAAACTAAGTTTTTTTCTCCCCCGTATTTGTGTTTTTTCCTCTGTTGTTTGTGCATGTGTTGCGATAAAGGATTATTATTTCTCTGCAGGTGGGATTACATTGCTCATGGTTGTAGACCCCTGAAGAATTCTATTAACCCTGGTTATGTCAGGCCTAATAACATGCCACCCTACTAAGCACAAAAGGATTGACTTGGACAAGAGGGTGGGGGTGTATAATGAAGGCCCAAATTATTTACTGTTAAAGCCAATGGAATATAAAAATGGCCTAAACGTGTAGTCATCTTTATTTTTTCCCTCTCCTGTCGCTAACCTGTGCTGACAGACTGAGATAAACATAAGTAGAAATAATACATTTGAGGTTGCTTTTTGAGTAAGGGAGCGTGTATGTGTGTGTGTGTGTGTGTGTGTGTAAAATTGCATTGCTTTGCGATGCTGCAGCCATTGATTGCGTCAGTGATGGGGCCTGGCTTTCTTTGTTGCTCTGCAGATCAGATGTGGAGTACTGCGGTTTGCTATATTTGCCATTCATTAGCCAGCAGTGAGGAGATGTCAGGGCACATTCGCGGGCAGGCCACTCGCGTGATAGCGAGCGTCAAATCAATTCAGTCACCTTGAACTTTGAAGATGAAAGAATAACGTGTTGGAATTGGTCTTCCTCTTAGCCTTGCACGCCTGTGAAGAAATGCTCGCCCGGCCTCACTGCCACTGAATGCACTGGTGTTGGGAAAACAATGTCCCCATCAACTGACTCATTGATGACATTTACAGTTTTGGTTCTGAAGCTCTGCTAACACCAGAAAGACATGTGGACACTTCTGAGTGGGCCTGGTACACAGCCAGGGGGGGGGGGTCTGTATTAAGACACCAACCAACTAACCTCCTGAAAAATCCTCCTTTAATTGTGGGGTTTCTTTTAGGGAGTTTTTCCTTGTGCGGTGCGAGGGTCTAAGGACAGAAGGGGTCGTATCCTGTACAGTCTGTAAAGCCCACTGAGACATATGTATTATTTTTGGATATCGGGCTACATAAATAAACTTGATTTTATTCGATACAACTAATCTGCATTCTTAAATTACGTTTTTTGGGGGGAAATGTATTTTTTCCCAATTTACGGTTGCAGTTTTAAAACACTTGGTTAATGTTGTAAACTGTAACAAAACAAAAATGCAATAAAACTACTTGGTTTTGTTTAGACAACAGATCTACTCGGTGAGGTTCAGTACGTTTTTCGCGTCATTTAAGTTCCGGACGTAAAAAAATTAAAATAAAAAGTCAATCAGCGCATTTTGGTTCCTACTAAAGATGTAAATCTTTGTCAAAGCTCAGTAACTTTCCAAAAACTTCTGGACCCTCTAGTGTTTAGCACATGTTACACAAACAGGATGAAAGTTTGTTGGGAACTATTTTCAGTGGCAGATTAGTTCACATTTGGGCCAGCAGGATGGTGTATGTGCGATTGAGTGAAATGAAACTACAGTGTGTGTGTTGGTGGTAATAAGTGTCACTGGGTGGAGGTGAATATTTGGAATGTTTACTTGTGTGTAGAACAAAAAGAGAGCATTAAAACTGAACGTCTCTGTGTTATCGTGTCGCATCCGACTGACCAGCAGCTGTGGAGCTGCCTGAGGCTTCTGTCAAGTCCTGTTTAAAGTAGCCACCTTAAAGTTTGACTCGTGGAAAGTGAGCAACTAATCACTATCAACACAACTGCAGTGCAAAAAATAATATTTTTTATAAAAGAGGGCATCTTCCTTGCCCAGCAGATTCACACTGGCACTCAATTATTATACATTACAGTAAACTACTAACGCAGAGATACTCTGCAAGCATTTCAAGTGCTTTACTCATTTGACCACAGGCTTACTGCATTATGTAAGAGGAAATAAACAAAACATAATACAAATAAATATTCGATTTCACTCGAGATGGACAGAATCGCTGATCTTTACACTAACTATTCAGCAACACTTCAAACGGAGTGTTTGGCTTCGGGATCTCTGACCTCTGACCTAAGGTGTTTTTTGACATTTTATTCCAAATCAACTTAAATTGTTATCCGTCACACACAAACCTCACAGGTAGATGGAAACATACTTTACTTAAAAAAAAGTGTCTCCACCAGCGAGCCTGACTGTAGGTTGATAATCCTGCAGCAGAGCTCAAAACATTTTGGTTATTCTCAACTTCTCCTCAAAGCATGTTAGTCTACAACACACACACACACACACACACACACACACACACACACACACACACACACACTAATTGTCTTGTAATTAATATTTTTTTCATTATTGTTTCTATAAATGACATTAAACATTAACTGTTTGGATGTTTGCTGGCAGGGAAAAATCTAAAACGATGTGTTCGCAGCAACAACACTATGACCGGTCACCCCTTTGGGTTTTTAATAAAGACACAAAGGGTAAAATTAGTGATATTTGTCTCTCAGAAACCAGGTTCAAAAGGTCTCAAACCTTTCTCCAGCCGAGTGAAGCTCAAACCAGGAATCAGTTTGCGTGTAGCCCATGTCTCTGGAAAGCTTTACATGCATCAGGCCTCCATAAACTACAGGCTCTTGTGTAAACAACTTAAAAGCCAGCAGCTGTTTGACCCTCAGCAGGTCTCAGTATGACCACAACACTGGTGGCTCTGGGGAGAAAAATGCTCTTTTACTCATAGACTGAAAAATAAATCTCCATCTTAACCCAGTCATGCTAAAACAAACACTTTTTGAAAATATGTTAAAGTAATGTCAATGAAGGGAGAGGATAAACTTTGATGTCAAATAAAACCTGTTGATTCATATTGGAAATAATTTCACCTCCTAGTCACATATACTTTTTTATAAATTAAATTAATTTTTTTTAAAAGGATCAGTTAATTAATATTGACCATATAAACTAAAAGTATACTCACATGTATAACTACAAGATGTGAGTTTGGTTAACGTTAAAATCACAGATTGATTTACTATGTTGTCTACAAAAAAATAATTATCATAACTTTTACTTCTGTGAATATAAAATAAAAACATTCTATTCCAGAGAATAAACAGGCGAGTGAACCCTATTCCAGCAAATACATTTAATTCAGATAAAAACATAAAATATATGAACTAATCCTGTCAGTCACAATGAAATGCTGGTGTTCCACCCACTGTAAATTAGGCGTACGCATAAATCGATTGTTGTATATCCATGTTAATCAAGATATCTATACTGCTGCTCCTTAGGAGCAAAGTGGGCCATCTCTTTGCATTTTGCTAGTGGAACGACACGTTTGTGACGCCCCACTCTCCTGACATACAGAAGAAGCTGTTAAGACTTTGGAAGTTAGTTGTAGTGAGTAAGTTATTCATTGGTTGTGAAGCTTTTGAGAAGTCTTCATGTGCACCCTTGACCCCTTTTATGTCAGAAAGGTAAGTGACACAGCTCGACTGGATGAGAAAAGCCACTTTGAGTCAATTTTGCACTTAAAACATTGGGATATTTATTACTTATGATGCTGTTTTAAGATCATAGTTTGTCGGTTACACTAAAAACCTCAAGTTGCTATATATTTAAAGTTGTTTTTTTCCCAAGTCAAACCTAAATTCTAAATGAATCCATTAAAAATCTTGAATGAGGGAATGTGAGACTTAAAGAGGCAGAAAAATAGAAACGGTACAAAAATGCAATTTATGGAGTCACGTGAGACTTCTAAGACGTGTATGTTGATGTGTGCGGAATAAACCAAAAAACAATAATGGAAAATATTACAATAAAAAGATAACAAAATATACAGAAATGTTACCAATTAAAAACTTGGAATGCCATACCATAATTTACACGTCAAATTTGCATCTGTCCGTTTGCTGGGTCGTGACCAGTTTTGAGGCCTTTAAATAAAAAGGTCACAGGCAAAGGTGACCATTTACCAAATGCCTTCTCGTAAAAAAAAATTTTTTTTCTCTTTTTTAAATGGCTGTGCTCAATTCCACATAATAAAAAGGGAGCTCAACCTGAACTCTAAATGTGTGTAAAAATGGATTTCAGAGGGTTAACTCTCCAACGCCCCTGTACACACCGGAACCAAACTGTACTTTACGCAGTGTGTTTGTTGAACGTCATGCAGACGCCCGTCTTTCTTACCGTAGGTAGTCTCTCCGGCACAGGATGAGGTTGGCTTTGGTGTAGAGCGTGGAGCCCACCTCGCCCAGCCTGCAGTCACAACAGGCACACTTGAGGCAGTCCTCGTGCCAGTACTTATCGAGGGCCTTCAGCAGGTAGCGGTCCTTGATCTTCCGGTTGCAGCCGGCACAGCCTTTTGGCTTGGTGTCCGGCTGGACGGAGAGCATTTGTATACCTGGGAGAAGCACAGAGAGAACGATTTAAAAACACTCGTCCAACACCAGCACAGTGACAGAGGAGGAGGCAAACGTGTTCCTAACAGAGAAAGACAAAAAAAAATTAAATAAAAACACAAAAGAAATTCTAAAACAACATGAAGCTAAATGTTTAAGCAAGGATTATGATGCATTAATAAAATACAGAACATGGGCTATTTTTTCTAAAAAGGTTTTAACTAAAAAGAAAAGTAAAGCAATGACAGGTAAGGGGAGCAAAATACAGATTCTCACTTGTTTTCATTGTGCTCCTCGATCTTTAAGCAGCAGGTGGTGCAAGTACAATATTCATGTATTTAACACAAATTTAAAATAGGACTGAAATGAAAAAAAAAAAAAGACAAGTGAAAATGAGCATTCATAGACTAGATCATTCCTATATTTCTTAATTGTCAAAAAACACATATTTCAACCTAGACTGTTACACAGGAAATTAGGTATCATATACTGTATGTAGGCAATTGACATTTTCAACACGTAAAGAGTGAAAATAAAATGTAAACCCTTTGTCAACAATGTGTACAAAAACATTGATTAAAATCTTAAACTGTGGGTCTCAAACCACGTTACATGAAGGGCCAAGAGTAAGCAGAGCTTTGTGTCAATTCCACACAATTGTCAGAAGGTTTTAAGGGACCAAATTAAGTCTAGTCAAAAAGTTAGCATGCAGACTTTGCAGACGCACAAAGGCTCTTCAAAAAAACATAATACATTTGTAAATGAGGAGACAGCTTTGGGAAGACCTTAGAAAAACAAATAAAAAAACAATTACGTTTCTTTTTCAATTTTAACTGGCAGTCACATTCATAAGTCCTCGTTTAGCTGTGTCATAATTCAATACTGTACTCACAATTCTGAGCAGTTAGCGTTCACACTAAGTGTACTAAAAATGAGGTCCAGCGTACTGAAGTGTACTTAAAATTAAGTATGCATATGGGACACAGTCCAGGCCTGTGTTAAATACAAAGACTATTTCTAACTTGGAGAACACACACAGTGCTCTCAATCCAAGTCCAGGAACATTTCTAATTTCCAGTGAGGAACGGTGTACTTTAATTCTCATGGAAATACAAAGACTGAAACTTTCACTGATTAGCAAACTAGTCAAAAGAGGAGGATGTGGTCTTTGTGAGGACACACACCCTCATTGTGCTCCACCGTGTATGGAAAACAGTTTGGAGGAATCTAAATTGATCTGGCAAATCAGGTGTGGAGGTCATTTCACTGTGACCCAGCGTTCATGGTGTTGTTGGACGATAACTCAAATGATGTGCTTTTCACCGGTTACGATTTAAAAAAGTATCATTTAAAGCGATACTTAACACAAATCTGATTTAGCAGCCGACATTCAAAAGAAGTTGCTGGTCCCTGCAAAATGACAGCAATGGGGTGAAAGACGGAAAAGAAAGACGCAAGAGGTGAACCCAGGCTCTGACCAGCGAGATTACAAACCAACACAGTCCTGTTTAAGTGCTGAGACCAACAAGCAGCCCACACAGACACAAAGCCACAGTTTCACATTTCTTCTAGGACACTTTTTTTTTTTTTTTACATTGACCTCCTGTGTTTAAAAGGGGCGTGGCTACAGGCGAGGGGCTTTGCAGCGGCCTGTATTGTTTGGCCTGAGCTGACTGTGGAGAGCCTTTGTTGGCCCATTGGGAGTAAGGAGGAGGGGGACAATGTGGCTTCGCACCAGGCTGGAATTAGTATTCTCCTACCATTCCCTGAGGAGAGGCACACCCCCACTCCCCTTTGTCCCCAATTCACCACACACAACACACACACACGCTCAATATTTAGCATGTGGTGTAGTTTGAGCTTTCATTTTAAATAGTGAAACTTCCTTTTTTTTTCTTCATTTTTAGTTCAAACGTGTACCATTTACAGGTACAAAGACACTTTAAAATGTGTTTTACTACTAATCCAATCATTATGACCATTGGTAAAATGAGGCTGTAGTGTTTCCATTCATTTCACTACAAATAATGTGGAGGAAACTTTAAAGTTGTGCCATCCAAGTAAAAAAAAACCATGTCATTCGTCATTTCTGAACTGACCTAACAACTTTGTGTCGAACCTGGTGTTCACTGGGATGGACTGTCGAGCGGGTTTCAAGTTCTGCAAGTTGAAATCTAATGTTGCAACTGGGTGAACTGGTGGCTGCCTTGAAAAGGGTAAAAAAGGAAAAACACTTTTTTCAAACTAAGTTTCAATGACAGAGGAAAACTATACCACGAGGTCCATTAAATGGGCTGAAAGGATGCAAAACACTGATTATGGTCTTTACATTTAAAATAAATCTGTCACATATTTAAAAAAAAAAAAAAAAAAGGTACATTTTTCCTCACCTGCCACACACTCTATATACAAACTCGTAGACTCTTTTCAGTGAGAAATCATTTACAAAGACAGGCTATCAAACAGGTTGCAGTGTGAGCAGCTCAGCTCATTTGTTCCAGTGCATTGGGGCTGTTGATTTGTTAATTGGCTGGATTTAGAGAGCGGGGCGCGCGGCTGCTCGGCCGGCTGCTCTCCGCTGCGCCTGTTCAGCGGCACTGATCCGTCCAGCCTCGTTAACACTACAAAGTCCCCGCTACTCATTACCAAACCAAAAGAAGGAAGAGTTTCGACCCCCCCCCCCCCCCCCTTTTTTTTTTTTTTTTTTTTTTTTTTACTGTGCAATCAACTCGGGGGAGAAGCATGACAGGAATTTGACCACTTCGCTCTTCCGATTGCCGAGGGGAAGTGCTGAACAAAAGCTTCATTTTCCATAAAGGAAAGGAAATCACAGCTGCTCTCGGAGCCCTAATGATATCGGTTTTGTTTGCGCGCTGGCTCGTATCCTCCCCTTCCACTCTCTCATTGTGGACTTGAAGGCTGCTGCCGCTGCGCGTCCTCGGCCACATGTAGGCTATCATCATCTGAGCCCAGAGCGGATGGAGGATGATGGAGGGATAGAGCGGGGAATAGCCTGCTTTTTCAGCCCCAGCTGTTCGGCAACGAGATGCTGACATTTCACCCTATCAGTTTAATTACAGTTGCCATGGCAGCGGAGTGTTGGTAAAGGCCAATAACGGATTTAACACACAGACTCAATTTGACATGCAGCTTTGACAAGCAATGCACGCGGGCGCATATCAGCTGTATGATCACTAACATAACACCAGAGCACGTCTCTTTAATGTCTCAACGAAAGGCTGGAATAACAGCGATAATGGATCAGCTTAGTGCAACAGCAGGTCAGATCTGGACACGTCGCCCTCGACGCAGAGAGATGCTGCAACTTGCCGTCGCAGAGCACACTGAAACACACACGCACACACACACACACACGATACGTGCCGTTCATACAAGCCGAAGCGCAAAGTAAGCGTCTTACCGAAACTTTTCTCCCTTTTCTGCATTTGTTGAACCGCTGAAGCAGCCGAAGCACCACCATGCAACCCGGAGCCGCCTGGTCCGGAGAGCAGCTGTCTGCAAGGCAGGCTGGGGTCGGGCTTTGTTAGAGGGGGGGGAGAACAATCCAACGCGGCGACCAGTGAAGAATGAAAAGAAGGGGAGAACACCGGGCAACAAAAAAAAAAAAAAAAACGCACGAGCGAGACGTTCGCTGTCGTCGGTGGTCACACGGCGTGTGAGAGCTAGTTTATCGCCGCGCAGAGATGTACGAGCGGAGAGATGCAGGCAGCGAATGACAGGACGACAAAGAGATGCTTCCCCTCCGCGGCGCAGAGACCATCTAATCCTACTGGCCACATAACACAGCGGCTCCTGCTGCACGCTGCTTCGCTAATCAGCGCTTTGACGTACCAACCGGGCATCGTGCACACAGAACGACATGAGGGACGGTTCCCTCCGTCCGCTCCCCCAGCATCACCACCGGAACATTTAACCTGTTCTCCCGAAGCTCTCATTTCCACTCACACAGCCTGTATTGATATGCCACAGCCCCATGCACTTGTACCATTTGAATTCATTTCCTCTTCGTTGTAATGATTAAGAACACGCGAGTACCTGCAGAGATTATTCTTTCCAAAAAATACTGATAAACGACGAAATGGTAGCTTTTTTTTTTTTTTTTTCTTCGGCTTTTTTAAAAAAAAATTTTTTTTTTTATTATTCCTCTCCAGCTCACTCACCTTTCTAAACAAGTTAAGCAGAACTGAACTCCTCCAGCAGCGGATTCAGCTACAGATCCCCTCTGAGCAGAAAAAGTTCACCAAACTGACATCGCGCGTACTCTGATCTTCAGGATGGAAATAATGAGCTCCACGTGGATCAAGGCGCCCAGTTTGTAGGAGACTGCCCAGCTACAGGTGTTCAGCCGCCCGCCGTTGAGCATACAGAGAGTGTGCGTGGCTCAGGCCGGGCGTCCCCAAAGCATCAGCGAGAGTGGCGAGAGACGGGGGAAGTCAAGCTTTATTATCTCCAAACCCCCCAATCCCTCACCGGTGAGACATTACACCGCCACGATAAGGTCATTCACTTATTACCAGCCGCTCCACTATATGACGGAGAGCATGCATCGCGTGCGCGCCCCCGGAACGCCCATTTTTCCCAACGTCCTTCAATCTGGGAGCCGCGGGAGCGCGCAGACGCACGGCGCTCATTATATCATAGAGACAGAAACGCAGGTAGGATTTGTCTAGAAGTGCACGCAGAGCATTTTGAAAATCAGGACAAGTTGTTATCGGCACGCCATTAATGGAAGGTGGACTTGCTGCTTTCAGGGGCACATTATTGTGCAGGAAAAAAAGGACAACAAAACAGTTGTTCGTTCTGATACCTGACTGACATCTGTCCTTCACAAACCAGAGAATATACACACCCAAGAGTTGAACAACAGCAGTGCAACACAGTACACATGTACACGTGTTAGATTTAACTAGGCTACCCAATCAGGTCTGTCAAGTGTATTAATTAATGTACTTTAAATCAATTAGTCTCTGCCTAAAAGAGTAGAAAGAGTAGTCCGTCAACCATTTGCTCCTTCACGCGTGTTTTTGTTTACCACGTGGTGGTTTGTTTCATTTAGTTCAACGAGAGACTAGTCTGAGCAAAGAAAAAAACAGAGAGCAAATAATAGGGAAGCAGATATAATAAGGATAGTTAAATCAATCTTCGCCGAGGTCATTGATTCCGCTTTCTCTGACATTCTTTCTCAATGAGCGCACACGCAGGCGTCATGTGAGGTCCCGGGCTCCACTGTGGCAGCCCAGACTGATCATCCTCTCTCCACAGTCTTAATTTAAACCATCCCTGTAATTAGAGGACGGAATTATTCTTTGCCCTGATATTGCACCAGTCCGCACCAATTGGCGGTCCAGTGTGGACTAGATGAGGCCCACGTGTTCGGGCACGGTGCCCCCTACACCTCATCCCTCCCTATTGCACACACACACGGTGTTCCAACACACAGCCTGACAAGTCTAAGTTATTCCCTTAAATATTCTTGCAGGGGAAGGAGGAGGAGGGTGGGAGGGGGGAGGCTGTGGGAGGAGGAGATACAAGTCAATAGTTGGCATGCGGCTCCAGCCTAAAATGCAGCGATAATGAGATGGGTCATAAAATGCTCTCTGCGCCATTATGAGTGATGAGATGCATTAAAGCTGACAGGGTATTACCTGCTAGTAATTAGGTTTTGTCATGGATTGAATTATTTCAAGGCGGCCTATCTTGGTAATCATGCAATTTTCTGCAGAGTGTGTGTAGAGTGTGTGAGGCTGCCACCTCTCTCCCGGTGCCCTTCCGCCGGTTATTCATCCCCCGTGTGAATGGAAGATGGAGACAGAAGGCAGCGGTGGAGATGGAGGATGGAGGAGACCGCCAAACGGAGCGGATCAAGTCTCTTCATCCAACGGAAACACGCACCTGCATCATATATGCGGAGACGCTTGTGTGTGTACCTGACCCCAACCTCCCGCTCCTGTGTCTGATGAAGAAATAATACGACAGTGGGGAGCTGCACCAAAACCCGACACCACATTATCAACACCGGCGGCTGATTCCTTTAACCACCTGGCTGTCTGGGTGGGTGGGGGGGTAGCCAAGTAGCCAAATGTTATGCTCTCCGCAGCTGTACGCACCAGGTTGTGTTTATGTTTCCTAGCGGAGCTCGCCGACACTTTACGCGCAGCCCTCGCTCTGCGTAAAACGCGCAACCCAAAAACACACAGAGGACTGAACACGTACCTTTAAGTACAGCCAGGGATGCCCAAAAACAAATTCTCAGGGTCGCTGCAGCGGTGTTTATCTTCTTCTTTAAAAAGTGTCCACGAGGCAACTTTGTCAGAGCTCTTTCAACTCCAGGTTGTCTCAAGAAAACTTGGCGACTGCTGTTAGAGAACTTCTCTGCCTTAAGTTGTTGTGATGTCAGATCACCTTAAACTCGGCTCCCCCGCGGCTTTGAGCGTCCCCGGCTCGCAGGTCGTCTTTCTTCCCCCTTGCTGCTTCCTCACCTTCTTCCTCCCCTGTCTGTCTGTGTGTCTCTTTGGTTCTCTGGTAGGAAAAAGCGGCGGAGAGTCGAGCCTACTCTCCTATTTAAACCCCTCCACCAGGTCCCCAGTCAGCAGCACACTCCAGCTCATCCAAGAAGCTGACAAGCACCGTTAGGGAAGGCAGCGCATGTTGCTCTAATGGACCTCATTAAGCTCTACTTACAGATGTTCTCTTAACATAATTGATCTGCAGCGAGTTGAGAGGACGGCAACCTATTCCCCAGCCCCCAATTATGGCCCGGTAATTAGATCCCCAACCTCCAGTTCTCCACATTCACCCTTCTAACATTCCGAAATATCAAAGTATCTCTTTCTCTCAAAGCGACCGCCCCCCCACCACCTCACCCCCATGTCTCCTCCCTCCTCCCCCTCCCACCCACAAGACACTATTGACAGTCAGATCTGCTAACCTTTGTAGTGTAGCCAGACTTAGCAGTGCACTCACTCCAATTGACAGAGCTCACTCACTCTTCTATTCCTCCTTCCCCTCTCCTTGCCTTTTTTTTTTTTTTTTTTTCACCCGTTGGGAAACACAGTGAAAGAGAGAGAGAGAGAGAGGGAGGGAGAGAGAGAACGAGACAGAGTCAGAGTGAGTGGCACAGATGGAGAAAGAAAGAGAGAGGAAAAAAGTAAGTTAGCACTTTTCATAAAGCGTTGTAATGATAATATCTGTCAGGGGAGAATCTTTTTTCCATAGTGTTTTTTTTTTAAATCTTAAATAAGTCCTCTCAACTTCGAAGAGAGAGGGAGAAGTGAAGAGAGAGAGAGAGAGAGGGAGAGAGGGAGGGTTGTAAACGGTGAGGAGTGATAGTGCAGCTTTTATAATGCCAATCAATGTCACTCCTCTCACCCATCTAATTACCCAGAGTGCTAAAACAGAAAGCACTTGGGGAAATGATAATGTCAGGCTTTTGCATGTTAAAAAGAAGACAATTTTCCACAGTGACATATAAAAAAACTATTTGTGATGGGGTGTAATCAAGTTTTTTCTGAGCAAGCTTTGTCTGATAAAATGTTTTCACATCTTTATGTTGTCACAGATGTACTGCACGTCGTTTTTTCTGGATATCTGGATGCATGACCCAGATTGAAATGTTCCTCCGTGTGTGTGTGTGTGTGTGTGTGTGTGTGTGTGTGTGTGTGTGTGTGTTTCCACAACAGCACACAAAGTGAAACTGTAGCACTTGTATGAGGCCTGCAGCTCCTAATTTGAGCACAGGTATCTTAAGTGTGATGGTGACAGTAGATCCGTTATGCATCACTGGTGCATTATTAACCGGCACAGTTGTATCGATTGTTTGTTTTCTTCTCTTCTTGAGTTCCAGCAGTTAAAGTCTGATGATATTCTGTGTTTTTCCTCTTGTCCACAATGCATTGTCCGTGTATTAAAGCCTTATACCGTATATATTTTTCCTCAGCGTCATAGAGCTCCATTATTGTCCAAAAACAATCAAAAACACATCAATGACTCACACTGTTGCACACACACACACACACACACACACTGTAGTGTATTTTGACTCAATCCCATGAACTCCGTCCTGCTGCCCCAAATATTCACTTGAGCACCAAATGTGGATTAATCCACCGCTGAAAATAGTCCCCAGAAAATACACTATTTCCTCCCGTGTGAGTAACGTTTCCTTAAAAAACTACAGCTGTTTCAGAAAAATTGTTTGGGAAATGATTATTTGACATTTTATCAGACATATTCAGACACACATCTGACTAAGTAAAAAAATATTGATTTGATCGGCTTCATGTCAAAATAGCAACAACACAAAAATACTCAATGAAAAGCAAAAGTCCTGAATTCATAGTTTTACAGAAATATTCTCAGTGAAATACAATGAAGGTATCAAAAGTAGTCACTGTGCAGAGTGAGCCCTTTCAGTGTTTTATTAGTAAATATTATCAGATTATTCCGGATGTATTTAAAGCATTTTAACATTTTAGTCTGTCATGGTGAAGCTAATTTATTGGCCAGTTTAATTTCTAATAATGTACAGTATTTAATCAAATGATATGTTTTGTAGCTTATGTAAAGTCTTCATCTGCAGAAAACATGAACGGACAAATCTTTTGCACCAAATCTTTTTTTCAGTGCTGTACATGGGTCTGCACTACCGCCTGCAGAAAATAGCAGCCTGGCACTTTCACAGGCTCTCTCCTTCTCCAGCCTACCTCTTTTATATGTTACCAAACTAACTGACAGCCATACAAATGGAAGCAATACAACCCTAAAAAGTGTTGCGAACTCACTCAGCACTGTGTGACAAAGTTGAGCTCGCTGACAGTAGCTGAGAATGTTCACAACTACAAACCCATGTACTTGACCTGACTCGACTCGGCTGCTGCTGGTACCAACTCTCGTACATACTCGCTGCCCTTCACGCTTCCTGTACACGATGACCTACTGCCCATATGTCAGAGAATGCGGGGGCAAAAAAACACTTGGGGGGCTTTGGGGCTCCCCAGATTGCGTTCATGTACCAGCGTCAGACAGCAGACTCAGTGCTTGTCAGCCTGAGGATACTATTCTTGATTTAAATACTTTCCTTATTCCTGCTGCTGTTATGATATACAACAAACATATGAGTAAAAATACTACAGCACAACATAGCGTTGATGCAGTTATCACAACCAACACTTCTTGATTTAATAAGTTATAAGCTTTATGTTGCCTCCAGCGTTTTGGAGGGATGGTGAAATATAAATTGCTTTACTTCCATTAGATACCATTAGAAGCTACACTGCACTCTTGTGATCCGTGAGGTGTGCAATGACTAAAACTCAAAAACCTTAAAAACTTGAAAGTTTATATATATTTATATATATATATATAGTTAGAGACAACATAACATTCTAACTGACCGACAGTAAAACTAAGCAGAAAAACAGACAAAAGCAGTAAAAAGTCAAATATTTCCCAGGAAAAAGTAGTGGGGTAGAAGTATATAGGAAATACCCAAGTTTTATGCTTTGTCAGTCAATTCAGTTCAGTATGACGTATACTGTTACATCATTTCCTGTTGATTAACTTTTAGATTTCTGTTTTTTTTTCTTGTTGGCTGTTCCACCTTTTTTACCCGCCTCCTTTCCATCCAATTCAACCCAAACACTGTGGAAATGTTAAACATATTACACGTGACTCATAGCGTTTTCCAGAGAAACACCTCACTGACAGCAGGTGTTTAGAACAGCTGACGTAAAGGTTTTCTCGAGTTGGCTGTGGGTTGAGGAAGTGGAGCATATTGATATCAAGCTGTCATGATTACCAGATGTAAGTGGTTTGTCCCATCAGTAACATTTCAGATGTCTGTCCTTCTAAGATAATCTTCTCACTGAGGGTTTTGACATTTACTAGAGGACACTCCAGCCCCTCTCTGCTATCATTCTCCTGCTATAGTGGAGTCCTCACAGACTGACGAGGAGCTTAAGGATTGGATACTGCATCTGGTCCTCCAGCCCCTCACACACACACACACACACACCCTCGACTCCCCCAGGGGGATAAGCCAGGGGACTGTCTACACTAACGACCAGCAGAGCCTCTCCTTAAAGTCACACTCAGTAATTGCTGCCAGTATATGACCTTCAAGTGGGGTCAAGGGATACGTAATTTTAATGACAACTTTTCCTCTCCCCCGCAGGCCAATTTTGTCTTTTGGCAGAAAGAAAAGTGGCAGAGCTAAGTTCCAGAGCCTTCTTTTCACAAAAAATCCGGAGAATCACCTTCGGTAATAGGTCAGAAGGGAGCCCTCCAAATCTAAAGAATGGCTGGGCCAAAGAGTATTGACCCTTCTTATTACTCCACTGAGAGTTAATGGAGATTACTTAATTCAAGCGCCTATTCATTTAGTCAGAATATAAAACGAGAACAGCAGCAGTCAAAGGACTGGGACTTTGGTAATAGGCAGTTTCATTCTCTCTGACTGTGAACAGGAAATAAAAGACAGTGGCCGGTGGCAAGTGGCAAGCTACAGTTTTACCTTTGGGAAACATTGGACATTCATACAAGAGTTGTGTCATTTCATTGAAGCGGATGAGTAAAAATGTACTGCAACATTGTGAATCAAAGACAATTGGATATTTTTCCTAAAAAACATTGTATAGACTATATAAACTAACCCACCTCTAGTATGTGTGGCAGAGAGCCTGCCCTCTGCCCGTATTCTATCTTTTCTTCTCATTTTGCTGTGTTTGGGACTTTTCTGGGCATCGACCTTCACAACAAAACGTAACGACCATGTGCCAAATCACAGGCACACATCTGAGATGAAGCTATGAAAATGGCGCAGACAGAGCCAGGAAAATATAGCCAGAGAGCGAGAGTGAACCCCACCCGGCTGGCGAGCACCCTAATCCTCGTTGACCCGGGGAGGAGGGGCCAACTTTAAATGTTGTGTTTACAAGCCGCTAACCGACAGATCCTACTCACCGTGCCTTTAAACTCCACCTGTGTGCTATAAGATAGTTACTGTAAATACCGGCCCAAGGAGTCAAATACGACAGCTTGTTCAGTGGCCCTACGCTTCAAACTATGTGAGCGCACTAGTTATGGCGGAGTAAAGGAGGAAGTCAGGTGACGTAGTATAAAGAAAGTCAAAGTCAGTGTTCACTCTCGCCCAGGAGACCGTGTGTCTGCTGTGAAACCAAAAGTCAATGTTGAGATTTTGTAAATTACGTTAATTTATGTAACGTATGTAATTTAAATTGTGTTCATAACTTTCTTAACTACGTAACAAAGGTACTAATTTGAACCCAAAACATGATTTCCCCCCCCCCCCCTAACCCTAACCAAGTAGTTGCCTGTGAACACAGACATTTATTTTGAAAAAACAGTGGATGCAACAAGTGGAAACTGACACATGCAAAACTGGAAGTGTGTGACAAGTTGGGAGTGAGAAAAGTTTTGTAAAGAAACAATATTTTTAACCCTTTCACACCTTCATTTTTCCACTCGCAAGAAAAACAAGTTTCTTTTTTTCTCCTACCTTTCATGTATAAATTAAGCTGAAACACATTTTTTTTTTTTTTTTTGTTATTTATATCCAGTACAAAGGACATTTTGACCGTTTAAATTGTCTGAAATATTTCATATACACCGCATGGGCAAAAGATTATAATGATGCAGGACCCACTTAGAATGATATTGATATTTTTTAATTCAGCTTTATTATAAATCCTCTCAGTCGTTTCAGAGCACGTGGCCATTTATACCATTCATCAGGTCAAATGTCTCAGTTGAATCATGACACTTATAGCTTCATTCAAAGACTGACTTCATCTGGAGGCATCTCCAAAGTGACAAAGTGACTGGGCCAACTATATAAAGCATCAGATTATTGATGTAATCCGCTGCCCATTTATGTCACTCCAGACAGATAAATATCCACTGGGATGGACACTCAGGGCTATATTTTCATGAATGAAGCAGCACAGCGTAGATCAAAGTAATTCCCTTTAAACACAGGGTTCTCCCCGTCATGACGCAGTGACAGATGGGGAATCCTTTGGAGAGTTTTCCTTATCGGTAACTTATAGTTTTGTCTGAGACCTGAAGAGTTTCACATCTAAACTTGATCTATCTGTTTATGATTTACATATATGTATATATATATTGTGACATGGACGTGATCCTAGTCATGATCCACAAGAAAATTTGGAGGACACTACAGTAAAAGCTAATACAATCTCTATCATGTCGATCACAGCCTCTCATCTTCATGTATTTGTAGTTCCCCAGTTTTACGTTTTTTAATTGTCCAACTGTGAAGGATAATTAATCATGACCGACGAGTTTGATGTGCATGTAAGCACAAGTTTCTGTGGTTATTTAACCACATTCTGGTGCTTGCTGTAAAAATCGTTTTTTTTTTTTTTTTAAAAGTAACCAGTGGATCTGTTGTGTGTAATTGTGGCTTGACAGTGTGTAACATCACTCCAATTAGAGACTGCAGATGGAACAGATACCTGCTGCCTGCAGATGGCTGTAAAGAGAGTCACCAGAGTAAAGGAAAGGCCAGCAGTACAGGATGCTCATTAATCTTTATTCTGTGGCATTAATGCCGTCATCGGAATACAACTGTATATTTCGCTGCGTTATTGCTTGTCAGACGAGTTTTTGAGAGAGATTTGAGCGCCTTTGCCAAATAAAGTGACCAAACTATTGCAGACCACAAGCGCACTTAGCTGTCGACCTGCTGTGAGCATGGGACGCACTCATTTTTGGCACCGAAATTGCAATACGACAGACAAATTGGCACCACCACACCCTGTACTGCGCCTCTCCGCCCACTGGGGCGCACAGTCACGGTGATGAGAGGGCTGTGCTACTTCACGGCACAGAAATAGAGCCCTTCATTTTGAAAAGTCAAAACTCAAACTTTGTCCTCCACAATAACCCAATCTGAAATGATGAGGGTAGTATTATACCCAGGTATACATTGATATTCAAAGGATGAAAAAGAAACAGTTAGGCCTCCTGAATATAAAAATGTGAACGTTGGATATAAATGCAGAAATATTGTTTTTTTTTTTCCTCGGGAAATGAGGTTAGATACTATAACTGGTAGGCTTGCTGAATATAAAATGTGTAAAATGGAGTTTTAGTCTTTGATCTATGAGTGTGTAAAGTCTTTGCTTCGATGTGGACACAGATCTTAATGTAAATACAGATCTTATGTGTTATTATTTGGTTGTCAGCATTAAACAGAGTCAGTCAGAGGGCCGAAAAAGAAAAGAAAAGAACGACAACAGATTTTCTCTCCTCCCTCTGGTGGTATCTGTGCAGATCGTTTTGATTTTATCTGTCCAAGTTTAGAGATACTGACACTCCCACAAAAACCTTGGAGGTCAATAAATTTCAGTTTGTGCTGTTCACAGCGCTGGAAAACATTACATTAAAAACATTTAACAGCAACACTTTTCAAGAAACAGTGTTTCTGTTAGGCTGGATAATCCTCAGAACATGCTATTAACAGTTTTCAGAGGGGATATTTCTTCATAAGAAAACTTTTTTTTTACAGTCAGGTCTGTGGATCATCCATAGTTTTTAAGCTACCTTAATCCCATCCTATTGGTTTCCCTTGATTTGAAAAAAAAAAAAAAAAAAGCAATATTCTGTCTGTATCAACTCTACCTGTATTCTCCAGGAAGTATTTACGTGGTAATCATGTGATGATTTGTAATCCACCTGCTCACCCTTGTAAATGAACAATGTCATAGAGGATGAAATATCTTTAAAATTAAATGACTCAGTTTGATGTCAGGTCGGCTACAAAATGACATTACTGTTGAGAAGAGATTGGTGTTGGATTATATCGGGTAAATCTCTAGTGAACATGCTTCTCAAAAGAAAAAGCAATATATTCTAATCCCTACATTCTGACAAATATAAAATTCAGTGACTTATCGATCGGAACACAATAACAACTTTTTACTTTGGCCCTCTGAGTAATAAATGCAAATTAGAGTTATGTACATACTATTGTATTAGGGTGGACATCAAAACAGCGCCTGTAAAATGACTGTTGTGTTGAATCTTGTGAATATGTTATTGAGAAACAGACCTAACAAGGTCAAGACATCAGACTTTACTGTAGCTGGAGGGAAATAAAGCAAAGGCCTGTTTCAAATATCAGTTTAGGAAAAAACTTTTGAAGAATAAATATGAGCAATACTTGAAATGGTATGAAATATGTCTGCGCTGTACTCTCCTAATAGATAAGGTCTGTATGTGCTGCTTTAATAAAGACAACCAAATAACTAATTAGATTACATTCTATTAGTATCTCAGAACCAGACACAGAATCCCAGCATGTATCATGAGGTGCATACAAATGAATACATCGAGCTTTTGAATCAATAAACTGTGCACACAAACAACTAATTCCAGCGCGCAAATTAGCAGTGCATACCATTAAACATATAGTCGACTATTTAACATAAATATAATAAATATGCTGAACAGAATATGTCTTAGATCTGGATGTATGCATTCTTCAAACATTAGGCTCTCTCTCTCTCTCTCTCTCTCTCTCTCTCTCTCTCTCTCTCTCTCTCCCTCTCTCTCTCTCTCTCTCTCTCTCTCTCTCTCTCTCTCTCTCTCTCTCTCTCTCTCTCTCTCTCTCTCTCTCTCTCTCTCTCTCTCTCTCTCT
>CALSBV010012128.1:331483-395512 GCA_943590825.1 Bovichtus diacanthus
GTTTTAGTGAATTAAAAGCAGACTAAAATGTTTTAGACTATGTGAATTGTTGTGACTTTTATTCTAAGGACTATGACTATAAAATAGCTGAAAACACTATAATGCAGACTGATCACTGTTTTATTTACTGCTCCCTCAATTATTTTGCGATGAATAAACTTCCCATAGCTTTGGAAAGTTCTAAACATGATCATTGAAATAACTACAAACTGCATAACACTTTAATTAGGGGCAGAAAGTACACAATTTATCCAACTAATATTCTGTTACGCTGGGTATTGTGTAAGAATTTTGAAGCCAGTACAAATAAAATACCTGAGCTATGCCTACGAATGTTGTTATCTATTCTCGTCTTGTGGTCTTGACAGTTTTCAGTACTTAAAACACAATTTGGTTGATGAGAATCAACAATAAAGGAACTAAGCTGAAGGCCTGTCTCATTTCAAGTCCTTTTTATTCCTGTTACCAACCTGTAAGGTATCTTCATGAAACGGTTTGTATGATTTCTTACTCATTTTTCATGCGTTTTCCTACAAATGTCCAGCAACACGTGTCAATATCCACTCGCGACATGCATACAGTCTTTTCAATAGGAAGCAACTTGGTTTAGGCAACAAAACGTTTTGGTTAGGTTTAGGAAAAGATCGCGGTTTGAGTTAAAATAACTATGGAACTGCCGTAAGTTAAGTACGGTGTAAGTAGCATGTTTTTTTTCTAGCGCTGTTATACTTCCTGGTTCACAAAAATGTAAAAATAAACACGAATAGATTTTGTGGGACGGGTACGAATAATAGAATAATAATAATAATTTTAATCAATAGTCATTGATTTGATTTCAAAAGAATAATCTTTTTTTCAACAGTCGATGAGAACAGCCTTTGCATTGATCCATAAACACTGATATACATATAGAAATGACATATGAAATATATACACATTTTTAATGCCATTATAAATACCAGTACACACACACACACACACACATGCTCTCGCTCTCTCTCTGTATTCCACACTGACATGCAAACTCATTCAGTATCAAACAATATTATTTCTCCAAGCCTTTAATGATAACCTTGAACAATGCAATGCTGTGTAACTGCTACATAATATCTATCGATTCCATCCGGCGTGATTTCCTTGAGTAGCTTGGGCTGAAATTACTTGTGTGTTCAGAACTGAGCATTTCAAACAGACTGCTGTATACCTCAGCAGCAATCAATCAGCCTTAATCCAAAACCAATTTACTCCGCCTGAAGAGGAAAATATCTTTTAATCTCTTGCCGACAATCCCTGATTGCAGTGCAGAGCATCAGTTGACAGTCAAACTGGGCCGCTTAGAATGGGATGTTTATATTGGATTTGCGGTTGCCATTTTTACATACACATGAATGAATAGTCAATTTAATACCTGTGAGTACAGTTTTTCCCTCCCTGATGATGGGATATTGCTTTCCCCGACCTTTTTTCCAATAGCATATCCTGGTCTATCCTCCAAGACACAGTAGCAAAAAAAGACAAAAAAAGGTCAACACACATAAAGAAAAAAAGACATACACAGGTAAACAGCATCTTTTCACATTTGAACAAATATCACTCTGGATTAAAGATTTCAATATAAACATAAATTTTAAATATTTATTCTACTTCTGACATTAAGCCATCTGTTGTACAAAAGTGATTGCTTGTGTTGTACTCCACCCTTTAAGGCAGAGGTGGTTACCTCTATCAGGAGCAGGACAATAGTCATTCTGAACCCATTATAACCTCTCCCAGTGGAGTTGTATGACTGGTAGATCAGAAAAATTAAGAATATATTTGCACCAAACTAATGTGGAAAAATGGCTGAGAAAGAAATGATTAAGTGGTTAAATGTGGTTATTACACAAGGTCGTTGGACCCCGCAGATCCTCAGGTACCGACACTTACACTAAAAAAAACAAATAAGTAAATAAAGATGACAAACAATATTGTATATTTTAAGATATCAAATATTTCAAGTCAAGGAAACTAAAAGCGCTATTGTTTCACAACTCAGAGTCCAGCATTAGCTCCAGCTGTTTGAGCTCTGCGGCACACTAGATCATCATCATGCAGTGATTTTCTCTATATTCACAGCACTAATGAGAGGACAATAACAACAGTCACAATCTCCTCTGGCTATGAACATTTCAGTCATTTGCAGTAGTACATTTTCCAGTGCAGTCTGTCCAAGCCCCTCAGTAACCAAACTAATTGAGGGCCATATGTAAGCAAGTAGTTCTTGCTTTAGAGTAGCGCAGGGAGGGAGTCTTACAAATGAGCCTCCCTGGAGGGAAGCACAGCTGAGCCACGGTCAAGCAGAACATCACCACGTCGAACAAGACAGAGCAAGTCAGGGACAGCTCACCCAGTGGTTCCAGCAGCCCAAACTCAACTGTGTGTTTGGCGTGGGGATCACACTCAAACAAGTGCTAGAAGTGCAAGTGCTCGAAGCAGTTAGTCGTGTAGAAAGAACTTGTACCTGGTTATAAGATGGGAAAATTGGTATCAAAGTAATAACAACACGGCACTTTCATTTGAAGCAGGCATTAAACACCACTGGTACTTGAGAGCGTTAGTTATTAGATATTGGCAATGCAAACAGTTTAGCTACTTTGGTAAATTCCCATGGTGTTTTAGGTGGGAGACATGCTAAAGTGTTTGCGGTGGCGTTGACTCACAGCACATCCAACGTGGTGCACATTCAAGCACAGGATTCAGGAAGCCTTTACAACATTTGTTTTGGGTGGATTGAAATGGTCAACAGTTGGATGGTGGTTGGTGGTTGATTTTTTTCTAAACAAACGAATAATACAATAAAATATTACAGATCTGAATGGTATCAAACAAGTAGTGATGGTACATCATCCGTGCCTCCATGATCTGGCTTTTCACTCTTTTCTCCTTAACTACCATTGAACTAAAACTGAAGCAGTCTGTATCCATGTCTGTCCGTCTCAACAGTTCATCCAATCGACTTCCTACTTGTTGTATTGCTCAAGGACCCAAGGAAGTGCAGTGTTGAGTGTGAGCTCTTGAGATCTACCGGACATATTTAGAAGACTTGTGTAGTGTATTAAGATGGAGACCCCTGTTACAGTAACTGTTACACCACTGAACGGCATGCTGGCTATGCTACAATGTTAACTGTTACACCTGCTGCTACTGCTTGCTCTTCGTAATATTAACTCTTAAACTGCCAAACAGGATGATGGTTACAGCTCGCTCTCCATTGGTCACTACAGTACATTCAACGACAGATAAAGAAAGAGAGACTGGAGATCTACGGGACTTATTTATTAGTAACTTTCCCAACAACCGTTTATAGACATTGAAAGGGGCTTTTGACTTCATTGAGGCCCTAAAATGTTCGTGTGAGCGTATGACGCGTAGCTATACTCTAGCACTGCTAGGGCATGAAACTATGTCATAGCAGGTTATTTGGATGAGCGGTTCTCGAGAAAGCTGCAAACAGCAATATCGGATGCCAAGCAATCGGTTGGTTTCCGAAGCGACACCTATCTTGCATAATAAAATACAAAACAATCTGGTCATTTTTAGACAATACATGGGTAGTAAGGTGAAAAGTCCATGTAAAATCGATTCTCTCTTTATTTTATAAATGGTTTGGAGGTAAATGGAGGAGTCACAGGCCTCATGGGCGGAGTTATACAATATTGGGGGAGTGGTCTAGTCAGGAGTTGTCTTCACATTATCTAGCAACACCTTTTCTTGCAAAGCTATTTTTCTTGTGCCCTCAGGGCAACATTTCTCAGGATAAAAGTATCTTCCCCAGTATGTTAACTGACCAGAAAACTTTAACTCATAAATGTGTACTTAAATACCCATGATCTATATGGAAATGGAAACTGAGGATTTTTGAATCCTCTTTTAATGGTCAAACACATGTACACAGCACAGCACACACACTGAAATGTAGACTCTGCATTTTACCCATCCTAGTATTAGGAGCAGTGGCCAGCTATTATATTGTAGTTATAGTCATGATCAATACAATTGCTGACATTTTTAGACCAAAGTGTCCCTCCTGATCTTTATCCTCATACTGCCATTGAACGTGAAGCTGTGTTGTTAATCAGTTAGTCTCCACCGTCAAACACTGTCACAGTCACGTAGTGTAGTATATATTTCATGCTATTCAAACTGGAAAGGCTCATCCTCTGTTGAATGCGCTCAGTGGTGGTGTAAGTTCAGGTGGAGTCCGGAAAAAGGGATCATCCTCTGGGGTCAGTAAAAATTCTCCAACTGAAAATTTGATAGAAAACCAATCGTCATTGAGATACTATGTAATGGACATCGGGAAAGTGGGCGTTGATACTGCAGTGAAATGCAGATTTAGCATCTACATCCCAGTCCAATGTCCTCAAGCAACGCATTGCACTTGCCAATCTGCAAACCCACGGATACTATGTGGTACTGTCTTATTTTTTAGTACATTCACTTGGAAGCAGCTGTGTAATTGACCCGGAGACCAATGTTTCTAGAGACTGAAATAACACAGGGGTTATTCCTCTATTATCAAATTAAACGTTTCAGTATTGTTTCCTTTAATATTGATTCATAGACGAGGTCAGAGGTGTTGAGTTCAACAATAGTTGATGTAAAAAGCAAGAAGTGTAACACCTATTGACTGGATGAATAATGGTCTGAACAGATGCCAATAGAGAGAGCAGACAGTGTCCTCTACCCGAAACAGTCTGCCCACCCTCGCTTTCTCTCTGTTTTTCAGCTTCCAACCAGAGGAATGGTTGATTAAGAGGAGGCTTGTGGGTGGCTGTTGTTTTACTCCCTATTGATCCTTGGAGCACAACTTTCCATCATGCAGAGAAGGCCAGGGCCAAAGACGACAGCTAATTAAGATGGCTAATCACTTCATTTCACAACGGCTGCAGGCTCTGTCACTCTTCTTCCCAGCACCTGTTGTTTGGTATCAGTGACATGATAAAAAACTGGAAATTTCTAACATTAGCCTACTGATCTGCAGTAATGGTGAGAAAATCAGGGGCGTAAGGGTGGTATACGGCTTAAGACACACATTTAAATTGTGAAGTCCTAGGACAAAATGTTCAGCTCCTGATGGAGCTTGTCTGGTTAGACAATGACATAGTGTGTACTAAGCTATGCTGGGCCACAATACAACGCTCTAATTGGTCGTGACACTCGTTGGTGCCTTTTGAACAAAGCTTTCTAGCATTAAGCCTGTGAGGGTTTCACAAGTTATATTCCAGTGGCGTTAATGGTAAATAGACTGCAATTGTAGAGCGCTTTTCTAGTCTTTGCGACCACTCAAAGCGCTATTCAAAAATAAATAAATACATATGATGATTATTGAAATTTGCTATTTTGAAAATGTAGTGGAAATGAATTAAAGCTTAGGAAAAGCTTGGCATTGAGGTGGCAATATAGATCACATCTGAATGTGGTTGGTTACACTGAGGGACATATCAAATCCAAATCACGTTTCATAGCATTAAACATTAAAATAAATATTAATTTCTAAATTAATATTTTTTGGGGGCTCTGAAGATGTCTGTTTATTATTATATTGTCTGTGAAATATAATTGGTCAGTTATTCATGGTGACCAGACAATATAACCTAATGACTTTGGTGATTCTCTGACTTTTCATCTAGTTTCATGAGTTCAAAAAGTTAGTTTGTACTTTATTATGACCAAATACCTGCAAAACAGCCTCAGTGTACTTTATGTTCTGTTCTAATGAGCAAATGATAGCATGTTTACACCCTAAACTAAGATGGTGTACATGGTTATTATTAGACCTGCTGAACATCCACATGTTAGCATTGTTAGCATGTTGACATAAGCATATAGCTCAAAGATTGCCTAAGTGCAGCCTCATAAAGCCGCTTGCATGGTTTTAACATTGGCAGTGCGAATATTAAATTGCAGTTTCTCACAGATACATCAGTATCAGCTGACGAGAGATTGCCATACAGACACGCGACAACTTAAAAACATTGTCCAAGTCTTCATTATTCATTGTTGGTCCATCATAGCACAGACAAAGTAGATTTAGACTTTATTAAACTTATTTTCAAAATGCAGACTGATCGTCGGCATCAGTTTTTTTCAGCCAAAACCAAGATTATTCCCTCACCTCAAGCAATAAATGATGCTAACTCAAAGCAGAATATTTCCACGAGCCTAACCAATCGCTTTTGAGCCAAATCCTAAAAGAGGAACAGACAAATGATGTCCTCCTGCCGACACGGATGTCGTTCTGGCAGGCAGTTACAAATATGTTTTGTTCAACTTGGAGGACTTGCTGGTATATTTAATAACCAAAACAATTCATGGTTAATGATCACAATTCTCTTAAACCCTCATGTACAAAAATACAGTTTAAAACCATACAGTGTAATTCCCATCAAATCACTAAAGCATAACAAAGAACACGCAAAGATGCAAATAAATGTAATCACACAATTACACAGACAGAGGGACATGGAGACGAATACACACAAAGTGTCATGGTGAGCACCCTTTTTGCGGCCTCTAATGTACAGACCTGTGAGGGTTTGATGGGAATCGTGTCGTCAAACTGCAAATTAAGCGTGCAGTTCATGCTGCTCTGGGGTTCAAAGCCCCTCAGGATGAGAGGGCTTTAACTCGCAGCGGAGGATAACATGGTTGATGTACGAGAAAACTCAAAGTCTTTACATCTCACTTCGTTGTCTCCTTTCTATTTTCTTATTTTCTTATTTTCGCAGAGAGCGCCCGTCCTCCTCCTTCATGTTTTAATTGACTGCTCTCTCAGAGAGTCGGGGGACCTTGCACAACAGTTTGCCAATCCCCCTGTGATCATCACACCCCAATCCAGCCTCAGAGGGACCGGCAAAACTTGGATACTGCTCCATTATATCTGTATGTCGTTGGCAACAACCGCCAAGGAATACATTGCGAGACAAGCTTGTTATACAGTAAGAATCCAGGAGGAAGCGAGTCACCTCGGTCCTTTTCAGAATCACTCTCTGTGAGGTATTAGATGCTGCTCTTTATGTCAAGTGGACTTATTCTGATTCTTAGAGAAGAGGGAGCCAAACATTACTCAACCAGTGAAGGTGGTGGAGTGTATTTATGCACGGCAGGCACAAGATCACCAAGTGCAGCGATTCTGTTTTTCACCAAAGCGATATTGATAACGGGGAACTCCATCTGGAAAGTCGACCCCAGCCTCGGTGTCACACCCATCATTTATTTGCTCTTTTGACCATTCTGAAAAGTGATTTGTGCGCTGTGATAAACACAGCGGAGCTAAGCCCCAAACAGCGCTTATGAAAGGAAACTGTTAGGGAATGATTTCCCACCTGGATTCAGCCTGGATAAGCAGTTTGAAACAGGCAGCTGCTCGTATACTGTTGACTGCATTACTGAGTCTGTGTGTGTGAGGCCGCAATATTGCATCGCTCCTTCATTGTCTGTTTCAGAAGTGCCACTGCACCACAGCTCGACTGGAACAAAAAAAAAAAAAAAAAAAAAAAAAAAGTCTAAGAAAAAAAGTGTGAGAAGTTGAGTTAAATCATGCCAAGTTGTAGAACATACAAACTTAGTGAGAGATTATAGCTGGAGTCACTTCACATCAGGCAGATCCACCAGGGAGCTAATAGAGACAGGAGAAAAAGGAGGAGCTGTCTCTTCTCACTCTTATGCATTGGGGGGATTGATATGCTGGAAAAAAAAGAGGAAAGGAATCACAAAGGATAACGCTGAGAGATCCAGGCTTTGCAACACATTGGGCCTGTCATCTTCTGTAGCCATTTTGATATTTCCTCCCGTCTTAGGCTCCTTTCAGATTGGCTAAGGGCTGTTTTCAAATGCACTCCATTGATCAGTCTGGGGGAGGATGAAGATGAGGGAAGGTTTGGAAATCCAAAATAGTTAAAGTAGTAAATACTAAAAAGGGGAACTTGATATATAATGTTCTTACATGTCAGGTGTCAGTTGTCAACACACTGTAGCTGTCTGTCTTTGAATGAGAATTTATTTTAGCGATACTGTGGGTGACACATCTAATAGGCATTTAGCTATCATTGTTGCTTTGACTGCGCCACCGCTGCTGAAGTATACATTAAAAATGTTGCCACGTTCTCCAAACTGGATAAAACTGTGTGGTTGAAAGGGCTGAGAGAAAGCAGGATAATTGGACTCCTATGGATGGGAAAACTGCAGGATGTGGCAAATCTGAGCGATGAGCCCCGTGTCAGGATGTATTAAATGGAGCTAGGTCATCTGTAATTATGCCCCTGTTGTAAGGAGGAAGACATATGATCATTGTGTCGCAGTTTTGTGAGCTTTTCAACATTTTGATGTGAAGGCCTGAGCCATCAAACAGAAGCGGGCTGCTGACACAGACATGCTTCTCTTTCATTTTTGAGATTGTTTTCCCGCATTGAGAGCTGATTGGTTGATCTCAGAGTGGGCAGATGGCTGTCCCCAGAGTCTTACCTTTTCTATCTTTATTGGTAGCAGCAGAACTGCAAAGAAATGGGATGTGTTCAGATGCCCTTCAGTCATTCTCTAAAGCAAGGAGCAAATAATCTCCACTGTCTGAGGCGAAACATCACAGAAACAGTCGTCCTGGAATAATTGCTTCAAACAAATGAGCTCTTGAAGGTCCATTAGGCAAGTATTGTTCCCATCAAACCGTGTGTGACACTGAGGGTTGCTCAGAGGGCCTGTGCAAAACAGATGGGACCATGTTTTCCACATTTCAAATTAGAATTCAAACACTATCCAAGGATTGTATGATTACCTCAATGTAAGGACACACTGTTCAAGTCACACGGACAGATCCTGGATGATCTGCTGAAATGTCAAAATATTTATACGACTAGGATTATAGAAAAACGTCTCAGTTGATCCAATTAGGCAATCGTGCAACTTCTTATTGCACTGTTTATGTTATATATCCTGATTATATATCAATTATATGTCATTTTCATAAAATATACATAAATTAGCTTTTGTTATGAGATAGTCCTAAGAAATGTGGTTTAAAAGGACCTTTATATGTACCATAAACCTATTACCCTATATATAATTAATTTGTCAAACTTGTGGAGTTCTTGCTGCAAGGCTTTTTTGAGCTATTCCTTTTTTTTAAAAAAACAATCCCATTGACATCCAATTTAGTCAGCCTTTGCACATATGGCACAATTTTTTTTCATATTTCAAAATGCTCAACATTATCGCGAGTTACATTTTTTGAAAGTTTACAATTACAATTATGTATTTATTTATACTTTACATCTAAAAAATATAATCAGCCAGGATGTTAGAAATCTGTCATATACTGATAATAATATGTCAACTTGTACTAAAACACGTGCACATCTCTGTATCAATATGGAGTGAAACAGAATTGGACAGTCAAACAATTGACTAATCTTGGGTTGAAGGATGGTTTCAATATCTGATGAAGATCCAGGCAAAAATGTCAGTGGACGTGAGATACTTGGTGGGAGACATCTCAGCACAGTAACTGAGTAACCTGTAGTTGATACACAAAGTGGCGTTTATTCATTTCTTTAATTTCCCAAAAAGTTTATATCTGACATTTAAAAACCCAGGAAAACTTAATTCCATCATCTGAATGGGCCGCTCTGAAGCTTCGTGTGTGAGGGTGTGTTTGGTGGAAAGGTGGAAATCAGGGACTGATAACAAAGGTTCAAAATAAGGACAGCTTTGAGTTATTTTACTGTACATCTCTCGTATGAGGTCCTTTATTTGCAACATGGCAGCTGTGGTTTAACGACAAAGGATATTTAACATACATATTGAGGCAGTTCACTAATCAAAACAAATGCCATACTTTAAACCCACCACACCACTTGTGATATGTGTGTAAGCAGTGCTCGCAAAATGTTTATGTGGAACCCTGCCAAGATTTATTGACATCTTCAATATTTTTTAAATCCTGACTACGCCCATGCACACTGGCTCCTGCTAGGGTTTCAATCTGCTTGCAATTCCTCATTCACTCAAGCACATGTTTCGTCTCCGACAAATCTTTACAAATGTCTCTCAAGCTAAAACCTTTGTTATATTTAAGCATCTCACGAAAGCATGCATTTGTGGATTCTAAAAATAGTTATTTCATTTTCCACCGAGCATACTCCAGCCAATCAAATGTTACTGTCGGAAACATAATGGCTACATCGCATGAGCCAAACACAGCATGACTGCACGTCTTATTTTATTTGGCTGAGATTTTAATTATTTAGTTTTCAAAAACAAAAATAACCCCATAATAATGTGAGGGGATATGTGAGTGCATGTATGTGTTTGAACATGTGTTTGTGTGCGCTAATGATTTGGATTATTTCCCAGGGTGTTGTTAGGAGAGCGGCAGCCCTGGCAGTCTCCTCAGCTTCGATTATGTATCCTCTTTTATTCAATCATTACATTGCTCTATAACTGACATTTGGTCAATATCGCAATCTTCTAGTGATCACAATATACCAGACAGTCTGCTCCACAGAATTCCATTAGTTTTGCCTTCAGATTGATGCGCTAAACTAGATATTGAGTGAGAAACAACACTTTGATGACTATCTCTGGGTTTTATTCTGGCCTTTGAAGGATTTTGAGTCAACAGTTTGTATTCCTAAATGTCTGGGATAATTTGCGGCCCATATATTTAGGACTTGTGCATGAGATGTGCCCCAATTTCACGATGATAAGTTTTGGATGTTATTATCATACTGTTGGTGATATGTTTTTGTTTTTCCGGTTTGCCCGCCTGCCCTTATCCCAGGCTCTCTAGAGCTCTGTGTGCTGCGGTTGCCTAAAATAATCGCCAGTAGACAATAACCGTAGCCTATATTTTTAGATTCATAAAATGTACTGAAAATCCGAAACATATTACACACATCCGTCAGGCGTAGAAAAGTAAGCCTATCGTAAAGGCCGTGTTTTTTCATTTGTCATCACACGTTTCTGTCGTAATGTATGATTTATGTGAGACATAACAACTGATGCACAACACACCAAAAACAAAAAAAGATTTTTCATTGTATTTTGTATATGCAAAGGCAAAGCACGTACGCATGTGTTTACATATGGACAGACAGAGTGCAAATTATTTACATTTTAAAGTTGAGAGCACAATTAGGAGGTTAGATCTATGAAGAATGCTGTGATCTTTAAACAATTTAACTCTAACCCACCTCAGAAACACACACACACACACACACACAAACACACACACCGTTCAGGATGGAAGGCAAATTAAGAATTTTATTGTCCAGGGAAACATGACAATAAAAGGTTTGACTTGATATGAATGGGGTCAGGCAGCCCACCAGTTTAGAAATGTAAAAATATTTTCGTTAAAAAAACTGTAGTAAGACAAATGAGGCTGTGGCGGGCTACGTATGAAGGATTCAACCCCCCCCCCCCCCCCTGAGTTTGAAGGTGGGTGTTGTCTGAGCAAGAGCGCAGGAAGTAAGGAGGGAAAGGCCCATTTGCACCTACACTTTACGCCCTGGCCCGATCTGGCATCATGGCTGGTGTGATCCCTCCGCAAGGTGGGATAGTATTTGATATAGTTTATTACTGTCATTGTTCCAATGAACATTGAATTTAAAACATTTAAATGGATGCTCTTGAATCCCATAAATCTGTATTGTATTGTACGAACAGTATAATTTTAAATATTGACAAGCATAAGTAATGCATAAGCTCTACACTCTACGCACACTGCTCTACATTTTTACTAGTCCTTCATGTTCAGTGAGAACATTTCACACGGGGCTATAAAGAGCTGAAGAGAAACTGCAACTTTGGGGTTCTGTTTCAAGAGTAACCTCACTTATGACGTTTGTCATATTTACCACAGTATGCTGTGCAGTTCACTCAACATATCTAGATAAGGATAGTAAATGGTTTCAAACAATCCATTACGATTGATAATTGTTACAATAACTTGACACAATTTCCCATAACTTTTTCGGGTTCATTTAAACAGCTCAGCAGAGGACATTCAGAAGAACTTATGGTAAGACAACATTCATAGCCAACACCTATTAAGCTACAAAGGTACACATTTAAATGTTTCCTATACGTTCAGGTTACAGAAGCAACAAGTCCTCCAAATCAAATGACAAAATATGTTGTTTGTCCGTGGCCCCAGTGTACACACTGACCTGAGCAGCTCTGTTATACACACATCTCATCATTGACCTCGCAGGCCAATGCTCTTGTTCCTCAGAAGACACATATTGCTGGTTATTTTTTGACTTACTTAATAATGAATTTTCTACGTCCTTTTTCTTTGGCTGTTGCGTCACCTCATCTATTGCACCGGGGACAGAATGCATGTCTCCATAGATTGCCACAATGTGAATATTTAAAGGAAACAGCATGAATAAATCAATGCCCTACAACTGAATGTACTTATCAGCAGCCAGAGTTTGTGACAGACAACTGGATCAAACCCAAACAGCCTCTGGTTTAGATGTATCATACTTGACTGAGATTCAAATACTGTATATTCTGCACAAATCCTGACCTCATGGTCTTTGGGAAACAGTGATTATTAATTTCTACGTTTGAGAAGTTGTTTTATTAGCATTCAATCACGGCTGCTATACTTTCAGTATATGCTGAGCCTGTTACTTTTAGTGATGAAAACATTTCAAATATGCTACAGTAGCTGCAGAGTTGCCTGGTTGTCAAATTGTTACAGTGAAGCAGCACAAGAGTTCAGGCCACTGTTTAACAACATTTTTTTAATTATTTAAATATGTCAGGTCAGTTTTAGTTGAGTGTTGCAGTGTATTTGAACACAGAGCAGGAGTAATGCAATTTAGATTCCTTTTTCATAATTTGATCATGGTGACAACAAAACGTCCTCCAATCTGAAAAACGAAATACATTGTTTGCCGTTACAAATTGTACGTGGTTAACGTTTGGTTTAGTCAACTAAAAGTACTTGGTTGAGTTAAGGGAAAGTAAGCAGCATCCATAAAGGATTAGCTTAAATGGAAAAAGCCATTTTAAACCCTAACTGAATGTAGAAATTGCAACACGGAGTTGAGTTAAAACTGATTTTCTTTTCACTTTGGTCAAATAAAAATGTATTTGAGTTCAACATTGCGTTGAACCTTTAATGCCATCGAAGTAGGACGATCACCAATGTGATTACGATATGTCCTCAGGGGAACATGAATGTGTGTATCAAATTTCATGGCAATCCATCAATGATCATCAATGATAAATGTCAACCTCCTGGTGGCTCTAGAGGAATAGGTATGGGGTCCCCAAAGTCATTAGGATTCATCCTCTGGGCACCATGCATGTCTATACAAAAGTTAAGGGAAATCTATACAAAGTGGCCGACTGACATTGCCATCCCTAGAGCCAGGGCTAAAGTAAGAGAGGTTTACAATAAGAATATGAAAATGTTCTCGTATGAGGCCCAATGTTTTTGGGTTCTGTTGGGTCCAACTAAAATTGATCCAGACCTCACCTATTAATTGGATCCAACCTGGAACATACTTGAAGTTCGAGTAAAAGGGTTATGGGTTAAGACCTTACACAATGTAAAATGCATGATTACAGACCTCAATGACAGCTTGTTTTCTAATGATAAACGTGTGTAAATGTAGTAATATTCATGGTTAAGCTATCGTGTATACTATATTTAACCTTGATGCTGCTGAGAAGGCCACAGCAATACAAGCACAGAAGTTGTACACAAACAACAAAATGCAATCAAAGTCGTATAAAGGAGAGAGCAAAGTAAAAATGTCCAAATATATATGTGCCTCTGCACGGTCTATGTGGATATAATAATGAGGAACCTTAGCCTCCATCTCTATTGCCTCCCTCGCAATCCTACAGTATCAATTGAGTCAATCAGAGCTTATTCCAAAGGCTGGGGTAAGACACCGGGACCTTATTTCCAGATAGAAGCTTGGCATTATCATTCATATTAAACAATAACCCAATGGCACTTATTTTCAGAGAACAATATCAGCGGTCAATCAATAATGCATCCAAGGTTCAATTTGAAATTGATATTCTGCTTGCAGTTAATATCATGTGGCTGCTCAGCTACAGCTCTGTGTCTATGAAGGAATTACCTGGCTAAATAATCAAAGGCTATAGTGTGAGTGGCTGCTACACAGCAGATATTTATCTCCTGGGAGGACAGCTTAATATCGCAGAAAACATTAATATAAGAGGAGGATAAGCAAATACTTGTGGAGATAAGATGACTGCTATCAAGCAGCTAAACGATTTTTGACTACCACATGTCAATAATGGGAAAGCTTATGCATTTGTAAAAGTTCTGCTTTATTGCCGATTTACATAGAAATTGCCTTATTTTAGCTAAATAAGGACTTCTTTCATTCTCTTATTATAGCTCTTTATCCGTGGTCTGGGTTAGGATATGGTATTGATTGATAGTGTTCCCGTGCTAGTGCACTGCACTGATGGAGCAATTTTCAACACTTAAGAATGGCCTTCCCATTTTATTGTTGCTTATGAGAGAGGGTAAGAAACATAAGTACTCAAGTGCTAGACTTAAGTACAGTACAGTACAGTTTACAAGTCTATACCCTACCTTTTTGACTACTTGTAGTTGCCGATCTACAGATTTCACATACGTATAAGCACTGTTAGTGATTGAACTGTTGGGCGGCTGTAGGTCAGGTGGTAGAACTGGTTGTCTAAAAGGATTGGTGGCTCAATCCCCAGCTCCTCCTGTGCATGTGTTGTGTTTGAGAAGAAATGTACAGTACGCATCTTTGGACAGAAGTATCTTGCAAATGAGTGAAATGTCAAATATTTTCTAAAATGATCATCTTTATATGTGCTCTATTTGTAGTGGTTTGAATTAGTCATTGGCTGAATCCGAAGTGTGGAGGTAGCACCCACACACCTTTATATATGATGATGTATCTGAAATGCTCACTGTCACTACGCCAAGTCTGAGAAGTAAACAAATTCCCTATGAGATGGAATTTAGGACCTCAGCTAAAACCGATGCCAATATTTTGACCCTGTAATCCCTCAAAGAGAATTTTTTTCTGAAAAGTTCTAAATGGAATCCCCATAGGCAACTCTTACTCCATAAATAATATTTGCAATGCTTTAGCTTAGTTTTATTCTGTAACTTCATAATTATTTCCCAGGGCGTAGTCTGGAAAGAACTATGTAATTTGGTACTAATTAGACAATGCTCTTTTGTGACACTACCAAATAACTAATTCCACATAAATACCAACTAGCATTGTCTAGACAAGCATAGAATTCAAAAGTCTCCAATAATTGATGAATGATGAATCATCTTGAGGAAATTTCTCTATAAATCAAGAACCGATTTTAAACTAAACACAGAAAGCACAACAGTCTCAAAACGTTGCCTTCATTTTTCCTAAAATTAGTTTGAAAAAAAACGCAAAGAAATAATTGGAAGATTACGATTGTATAACTAGAAATGTATACATTAAAATGTCTTCAAACGAATATGGAACATTTATGCTATATATCTAACTATCATTAACTTATTGGTAGTTTGGCATGAATACACTTATGATGATGATATTCATACTGTTTATTATAGGTAATCTTACAAAGAAAGCCTGCAACTGGAGCGGACAAAAAGTGCACTTGAGGCTTGATGAATTAAGTGAAAATGCGGGGAATTCTGGACATTTAAATGCAGCCATTCTATTTATTGTGGATGAAAGCCTGTAGAGTGTGTAGGATTTTTCCGTGACTGATACTGACCTGCCTGGTCTTGGACAAAGCCTCGGCCCAGACTTTTGAGCTTGACTGTTTTTTCCCATATCCTCGAGTTTTCATACAAACACAGAGCCCGGTGTGCTTTCAAAGACAGGTTGCCATTGATTTAGTTTTGACTGACCAAAAATAAGATGCAAGGTTTGGATCTGAGTCGACTACAAAGACAAGCAGAGGATCCCGGCTTCGCCAGCATCCATTCCTCACTTCTTCTCTCATGTCATACGAAACATAGTTTGAAGCTATTTTTGATGCCTGCTCAAAATGTGAAAAAGCCCCTCAGCCCCAGCTTTGGTATAGTAATGTGGTCCATCATAAGCCCATAAGGTAAATGAATGGAATACTCCCTGGCAGGAGACATTTTATCCGTGTAAACAGTGAGGTTGACGACATGCATGAAATACAGCTGCGTCCACAGACGCCCACAAACGGTTATTGATGAAAATATAACAGTGGATTGTGCTCTCCCTCTGTGGCTCAGCGTTAGCACACAAAGACCATAAGAATAATTATCATTTCAGGAGAACAAATATTACCCCTCGGGCTCCAATTATTTTCATGCATTTGCTCCTTCAGTGTCTGACTAGATTCTTTAAAAAAAAAGAAAATCCTGTGTGTAAAAAAATCGAGCCGCTATGTGACGCATAATGAGGCGAGGTCATGGAGATATGGACACGATATTCTCACTGTATCTGACTTCATGACTTCAACACATAGCATAACAAGAAGTGAAGCAACTGAGTTTGACTGCTTTGGAAGGATGCTGCAGGCCAAACCAATGCAAAACCAAAGCTTTATACTTACAATATTTTCAGAAACTTTACATTGCAGGTAATTGACACTTCGTCCATGACTGAGCTGTGTTTTTGAGAATCTGTTGACTGCACATATGTGCCATTGAAATAGTGCTTATTTTCCTTCAGTGGCTGCAGCAAGTGAAAAACTTCTATAAGTTTGTAGTACTTGACTCAGATCACGTCAACACTCCCATTCTCCTTAAGACTACAAATCCTAGTTTTTTTGGGCCATTTGGAGGCAGTGGAACAAGTTGAAAAGACAACAATGATATACCATCACCTTAAATCTTCTTATGGCAACCTTGTGAGCAAGCAGTTGACTATGTACACATCCAACAGTTGTTGTAGTTGTGTACAGTATGTTTTTGATAGCTTATTCACTAAAAAACTGCTTGGAAAAAACGTTCACATTACAGTCATTTGATAAAAATACATAAATATTTATATATATATATATGTATTATTATATGTATATTATATATTATAACCGCTTTAAATGTCTATTTTAAAATGAGGAAATAAAGTGTTTCCACATTGTATGACAGCATTTCGATATAATCATTAAAACACACTTTAAACTGGAATTATTAATACAATTACTATAACCTATTATGATATTTCACAGTGCAAATCTTTCTTTCTTTGTATAAAGTATGTATAAGTTGTCAGGATTCACTTACTTTTGCTCAAACAAGAGATTAGCTTGATTTGTTGCCACATTTCAGTCTTTACTTGAAATGCTGATCATTTAGGTTTCTGAAGCCTAACAGTGTAATTGTTAATTATGTCAAATAATATAGTTTGAAGTTTTTACAGTGTACTGAAATGTCATTCAATTAGCTTACTTCATTCATTTAATGTATTACATGTTGTAAAATAAGATTGTATTTTATTTTTATTTTGTCCCCATCACTACTTCATATCAGGCCATTTTTATGCTGCAACAGCTAAATCAGTGATTGACCCATTTAAGGGAAAATGACCGAATGCAGCGCAGAAGACTCAAGCCAACTTTTGCTCCATGCAAAGACTGGTATTATCAAAGACAGAGTAAAGTTTATTCCAACTAATTGGCAGCAACATAAAAGGGAGATTGAGCATCATTGGAAGACACAGAAAAACCTCCAAATCTATTTTTTTTCTTCAATTTATCTAACTGTTTTCTTTCATACGGCAAAAACAAAGCATTTGCTCGTTAATGATGAAAGAGCTCCATAACTCCCATGTTGACTGACGATCACTGAGATGTATGACACCTCTCAACTTGTCATAGAGGAGTTATTTGTACTCTGTTGCGATCCATTCTGTGAGGAAAGACCAGATGTCCCGTCTTAATTAGGCCGGCAGTGATGTTTTTAATGACTTCTAGCCCATTACAGGCGATGGAAGAGTTTTCAGATCCTTCCTCCTGTCACTCCTGTGGGCCTGCTGCTCTTTGTCTCAGGCTTGAATGTGAGTTTTGACACATTTAAATCCTCCAAAGACAGGGAGAGAGAACATGCACTTTGTGTGTGTGTGTGTGTGTGTGTGTGTGTATGTGTGTATGTGTGTGTAGGCACGCAAAAAAAACTGAGAGCCGCCGAGCCGAAGACAAAGAGTTGTTGAATTTGTTGTCGAAGAATGAGCAACTTTCCCTAATGTCTTCCATGTTGTTCGTTTATCATGCACACTTCATTTATGGGAATGTGGGCACGTATTGTAAAAAATATATTTAATTCATGGTATATAAAGTTGAAAAACTAGGCCATCGTAGTTGATGCAGGATCTGCTGTGTGTGCTTCTTAAATAATAGTGCAAAGGAAGGAGAAAAAAAAACGCCCTCCAAGGAATCCGAGTAGTTCTCTCTCTAAGGTTTTGAGTCAGACAACACCTTCTTTTCCCTTTCTTCCCTCCCCCTTTGCTTCAGCTCTCTTTCTTCTGTTTGGTTATTCTGTAGTTCCACTCCCCAGCTTTTTTCTTTTTTTTTTTTTTTTTTTTTTTCCCCCCCCCCCCTTTTTTTTTTTTTTTTTTTTTTTTTTTGGCAGCAAAGACACCCTAATATTGTCAGAGAATGTCTTCCCTCTCATTCATTTTAACTGGATCATGGTTTAGAAAATGCTCACAATGAAATAGCATCAGAAAAGACAGCAGAGTTTAGACCTGCAGATCAAATATGAATATAGTATATTTGCAGTGATATCCTGCCCTGTGATATGTCAATGAGTAACATCTGCAGAGCCACGCTGGAGGAGGCTGAGGTGAACAGACACCACCTTCCCTTCCTATCTGCAGCCCATGAACCACCTCAAGGTAAAGATAGAAGTAAGTTTCTGAACAAATGTTATTGCTTGCTGTAATGAGGGTATAAAATGTTATTAATATTTTAGAACAAGCCCTATTTTTCATTTCTGAAACCCACTGTGGGGCTTCTTTTCAAAGGGTTTCAGTCAAAACCCAATGGGAGATTCAATTGACTTTAATCTTGCATTCGTTTGAAAATTTGAGCCCATTAGTTAACTTTGCCTTCTCTGTGCAGTTTTCATTGCATTTCAATGAAGCCGCTTTCCTGTGGTGTTAAAACACTAATAGTTGCTTCAAATAGCAAATGAGAGAGAGGGAACATGAGTACGAGAGAGAATAAGAGAGGAAGGGAAAAAATGAGACAGAGGGAGATGCGAAGATGGTTAAGACGGTCAACAGTATAATTATGAAACCTCTTTATTTTCAATTTAAACATTCTATAGATATGACCTTGGTGGTTAGAGAAATCCAATACATTGCTGTGAGGTACAGTCATCATATATTTATGTGCTGGAGTGAATAATTTGCAGATTGAGACACAACATTAGGTATGCTGTGCCACCTTTCATGCTCTGACAACATATCAGCTGCAGCCACATAGCAAGGCTAATTGGTGAAACACATTGTGGCTGCAGCAATGAGAGGTCAGAATGGCCATAATAAAATAAAGGAAAAAGGGTGGGACCTGAATTATTCTCTTTGATGTCAGTTGGACCTCGGAAGTGAGACTCTCTAATTGCCACGGCTCAGTACCGTTTCTCTCCTCTCTCCACTCTTTCTGGACAGTGTTCACACGTCTCTCTTTCACCTGCTGTCACTGTACTCAGCCTGAGCCAAACTTTGGAGGTTTCCTCACCTAAGGCTAGCTCATCTCCACTCAGTATGATGGATGTGAATGCTCTTCATACAATATATCCCCTTTAGACTTTAAGTAGCAAGCATCTTGGAAATTGCCTTTTTTGGATTCATGAGCGAGGGCATTGAAACCTCCCAGCAGTGCTTTCACCAAACATTTTTCAAAAGGTGTTTGTGTCACCTAGCTCATCTAGCTCTCCACTCAGCCAGCCCTTCCAACCAGCAGCCTTACCCAATCACAATAGGCATACACCCGTGGGGGTCAGTAGATGTGACTGCATCCACTCTGTCCATTGCCTTTAACCAAATGTCATTATGCTATTCATCACAGGCTAAACAGCTATCTTATTCACCCAGAATCCCCATTAATGAAAAGTAGGTCAAGTGCACAGTTCCAAAAGGAATGCCAAAATCTCCCACCCCTGTGCACTACCCCTACCGCCAGCCCGACCCCGTGGAAAACGCGCGGAGAAGAAACTCTCTCCAGCGATTAGTCATGCTTCTCAGCCAGCTCTGGCTCACGTTAAATGTATGTACACATCAAAGGAAATGATGAGAATGGCTATTTCAAAAGCACTCTCTGCATTGTTAGATTACTTAAATGCCTCTCCTGCTGGTGAGCAAGTCTGCGTCAAATCAAAATGAGTCAACAGATCTTATAGAAATGCCAAAGTATCTCATGGATTTCATAGAATCAGCCTCTGTATCCTTGTGGGATCCCTCCTACCTTAGTGCAGTCCCTCATCAAATGAAAGCTCATGTTGTTGTTTCTGCTGCCTCTGTTTAATCAAGCAGCCCCATCCCCCTCACCAGCATCATCACAAGCTACTGACACAATGCCTGACTAATCCTACGCCCAGCTTTGGGATATGGCACCCACACAGTCAAATGAGCAAACAAAGAAGCTTAAGTCCTCTATACTGGATTAAGGAGTATAGGAGTAATGGTGGGCCATAGATACTCAGTGAGCACGGCTGCTGTAGGCTAACCCCGGGCACCCAGCCACATCAAGCCAAGTGTCTCAGACTGTCTGAGCCCTGCCTAGCTGAGCCCATCTGTCATTACCCTGGTCCTGGACCTTTGGCAACATGCAGTGGTTACTTTGACCATCATCAGTCTTGTCCCTAAGTATCAACTTGAGACAGGCATAATTTCAAGAAGGCCTTACAGCATATAACTGATTGACCCTCTCACATCAACAGCAACTCTTCCTACACCTCAATGGATGAACCCACTCACTGGGCTGTCAGCGATCTCTGTCCCTGGAAAAAAAAACGTCAGCTTTTGTGGAAACATTGCAAAATTACTTAAAGACTTTTAATAAATTAACATCGTCTGAGCGGAGTTTGTACCACAGGAGTCATGTCTGACATGGGAGTACAAAAGCTGCAATGGTACCAGGCAACTAGCGCTATAGTCAGACACGCTGCACATAATTGCTAGGCATCTGACTGACCTTAAAACCACAAATTGTTGTCTATATTTTCTTCTCATGTACAGATTACACAAACTAGATCCAACATGTTTATCAGTGAACTCAAGAGCACTGGGTGTATTTTTTAACCTATGACATAGCTCTACGCTGTACATATAACCACATAGATTGTTGTTGGCATATGATGTTAATAGCAGGTAATTCTTTTCCAACAATAAACAAATAGTTTATAAAAATTGCTTTTTCTGATCAAAATGAGCTTGTATGATTCAGCTTGAATTAAAGAGTTTGGTGCAGTTTAATTCTCTTGCCCCTTCCTAACATTGAAGTGATAGGAAAGACTTCAAGGTATATTTTGTAAGTTGACCTTCTATTCTGCCTTCCTGTCTGATTCTTATTTAACCATTATGTGAATTAAAACCATCTGATGGACACTTGGCTGCTATACATTTTATGTAAAGATCAGGAAGTAAGAGTTTATTAAAGGCCCAAGTCTGTTAGAGTTCAGTTGAGTAAAATAGCATCTGACACAGTTGTTTCAGCCCTGCAGAAGCATTGTCTGTGAGTTTAATGCTTCGTAAGCATATAAGTTAATTGTATTATCAATTATTTAGCATGTATTTCATCTGTAAATAATTATTTGGAGACCTTTGTAATAAGTTCTTTCAACGGTAATTCTTGTTAGCTGGTAGTAACATTAGCGATGCTAAGCCACAGTTTATAATATTTACCCTTTCCGCTAGACATTTCAATATATGTGTTGCCATTGTTGTAAATAATCTGTGTTGTGTGTTTTCAGAGTTTCACTACTGACAAGCTCTTTTCAGTTTTGTGTGGACCAAGGTCCTGTTGTTGACGATGCCACTTGGGAGGGAGCCTAGGACTCGTGTGTTTTTCTATAATACAGGGGTGAGCAGTGGAATTTACCCAAGAGACGATACTCAAGTTGAATAATTTTTAGGGGAATTATTCAATAAATACTTTGAGGCATATGATATTTACTCAGACTAACAGCTAAAAGTAAGGCCTTATGTTAAAACGATACAATTCCATCGAATAGGCTACAAGATAAAAGTAAAGCTATTCTCAATTTTCTCAATTCCGCCACCGTTTCCTCCTGTGCAGTCACTTCGTCGACCAGCCACTCTCCCAAAGTCCCATTTCTGCTTTGTGGCTGCCAACGAGCGACGTGTTCCCTGCTGATGCTCCGTCCACTCCACACCCACACACCACTGCTGCTGCCTGGGTAACGATAAGAACAACCGGCAGTGGGGAGCCTAACAATCACCAATAATTCACTCTTCTCACCAAACCTTTGTTTCACTGTACTTATGGTGTGCCCCGGCCGTCCAGACTATGTGTAGTTCGCCTGGGTGAATAATGGTGACACCTTTGGATCCTTAGATTTGGCTCTGCAGTGCGTCTGCTCGCTCTGTGTCTCTGCCTTCGCTCTCTTTGTGTCTCCGCTCTCTTGTGTGTCTGCCTCTCGTGTCATGTGTCTCCAGGCCAGCAAGCATATATTGTCGCTGTGCCCCCGCCCCCTCTAATTGTCTCCACAGGTGTGTCTCATTTTGTTGATAGCTGTGGCCAGTCAAAATCACACAAAATGCTAGAATTAAAGAAAATAAATGCAAGGACTAAACCCACAACAACTTAAATATAAATAATCATGAGCACATGCAAACCGTCAGGTCACGTTAAGAGGATTTGTGCAGTCGACATATACAACCCCAGACAAGCCCTCGAAAAAGCTTGGAAAAGATTATGTGAGTGCAAGGCATCCGAAAGGGATAATAAAAGGCGCACTCTTCAAGAAAATGGATAGCTGGGTAACACACTCCTCCAGGTAAAAAGAAGAACATGAAGGATATTTTCCTCCATACTCCTACTTCACCAGGTTTATCTGCTATGAGACCCATACGAGAACACTCCACAAAACGGATGTATCCAGGCTTGCGGTCTCTAACGTCAATACCTCCATAAAGCTTGGTGATGGATTCTAACTCAAAGAGAGTCCCTGAACCCATCTACGATGTTCTGTTTCACAGAATGGCCAAACAACAACAATATGGCTCCATCCATTGAGGACACAGTCTCGGTGGATGAACTTGACTTAATGCAATAGGCGGTCTATCAGGATGCATCACGCTGCTGGGTTGCTCCCCTTCCCTTTCAGAGTGCCCAGGTAGCCTCTCCCTAACAACCAAGGACAATACCGCTCTCGTCTTTGCTTTCATCCACCGCACACTAGACAGGAAAGTTGAGATATGGGAGCAGTTTGTCTCATTCATAGGGAAGATCTCTCAATATTGTTCTACTCACAGGTCCAGATCTCAATAACTTCTGGGCAACAGACAACAGCCCTTCATCTGCTATCGCCATCTATAGCCTCATGAGCTAAGCAGGCATGCATGGGGCCGACACTGTACCATTTGTGCTTAGACATTTCTATGTTGAGGACAGGCTCATGTTTCTCCCCACTGATGCAGAAGCCATCAACCTTGCAGTCAAACGTATGGCTTCACAAGATATCCTCAAACAGTTCAGCCGTGATGAAGGCATTCCCTCCCAAGGATATTTCGGAAGACATGAACGAGTTGGACTTCAGTGGAGAAGTCTCAACCATGCAACACAGCTTAGGTTATGCTGGGAAATAACCACAGACACGTTCACCTTCAGAGTCTCCATCAGCAAAAAGTCTCTCAGACAGCAAAGACTCCTGTTCACAGTACACAGCCTCTTCGAACCTCTCAGCATGGTAGCTTCAGTTACCATACAGGAAATAAATCAAGGAACAGAGGATGCGCCGCTGCCAAGCTTAATGTATCGGAAGTCTGAAGAGACTCTCAAAGATTGGAAGCACTTGCACATTCCATAAATGTAAACAGCAACTTCTCTCTCCAAAGCAAAGCACTCAGAGTTGTGTCTTTTCTCAGAAGTATCAATCAAGGCCATCAGAGCTGGGGCTTATCTCAGAGCTACCAGCGTGGGTTTCGTACTAGGGAAGGCAACGTTAGCCCCTCAGTCTGAGGCTACCATACCCTGGCTTGATGTATGCGCCTCAGTGTTGGTCTACGCATATGTGCACCAAGTCTAAAGAATACGGCAATCCACCAGGCTTCTCATTATTCCGTGTCTTTCCAGAGGAGAAACTGGGAAACTGGTCTTGTCTTGTGTTTTGTGTGGACCCCATAAACAACAGCTGTTGTGGTAATAACTAATGGCGATCCTAAATAAAGTAAAGTAAACAGTCTGACTGTAGTTATTTATGGCTGGTTAGCTCTGACAACCAGCTCATGTCCATGCTATATTGGTAAACCAGTCTCCCCGTATCCCTGACCCCCCGCACCACTCCGTGTTTATTTATCCTTTAAAGCAGAGATGTTAGATTGGTATTGATTTTCTCATTCTACACTCTGAGAAGAGCCCGCAGTTGTGCTAGCACCTCTGCAAGGCAGTGCTTAGGCACAGCAGTGCTTTGAGCTAAATACTAACATCAGCATGCTAACATGCTGACAATGATATGTTATGACACTCTGAATGTTTAGCAGGTATAACATTTACTATGGTCACCATCTTGGTTTAGCATAATAGCATGCGGTCATGTTCACGTTTCATCATTCGGGATCAATGCAAAGTGAAAACATCGCTACATATCGTCATCTTTAAGACACGCCTTTATTTTCGAATTTCCCACGGCACCTCTTTCCTAAACATTTCTAACAGTACTAGCAGCGTTAGCGAGTGGTGCTAGTCCCCCCCTAGTGTAACCCCCAATGTAGCACAAGTAGACTTTATATTTTACAAGGGTTTACCCCAGAAAAGCAGTTTGGCCCGTCTCTCCTGCCAGACGCTGAGGGGCTTGTCACATGAGAATGAGCTGGTCCACCTTAAAAGTTAGCTTATGCTTGAGCCGTTGTGCTTCGGGGCTAACCAGAGCCTATTACAGCCTAGCCTATTAATCTCCTATTACAGAGATATTACTTTAGCTTAATAAACATCTTTAAAAAAGATGCCTAGGCCCGGCGCGGGGTCATGTTAAGTGCAGCGGGCCGACAAGCTTGCAGAACACTTTTTTTTTCTTATCTCTACATTTTCCTCCATACGCAGTTTCATTTCATGGCAGCTAAACAAGAAAAGACGGAGGGACTGTGCCTTGTGTTGAAGCTTGTTGCAGTAAACAGTCAGCTGTTGCACAAACTCCTGGGCACTTGGTTAAGTGCTTGTGTTTCGTCTGTTTAAAAACTTTTTCGGTTCCAAGTTGTTTTCGGTCCCTGTCCCATGGCACCGACAGAGACAGGGATGTTTACTGTATCGTTACTTTCTCACCGCCTCAAGACTGAAAAAGCCTGATTGCCGGTTGAGCTCAGGCTCACTTAGGGTGGGCTGACCTGTAAGGTGGCCCAGCTATTCTCATTCTCACTAGCTTTGACCAGCAACCACACCTCCAACGACAGGTCTATATCTATCTAATGTCCATTAATAAAATTGTCAAATTATAATTCAGTTGCATTTTGTGAGTTGATACAAATATAATCACCTTATATATTCATTTTATAAACGATCCAATCGGATCATGACATTCATTCAGAGAAAGAAATCTTCTGCCTTTGTGACACTGCCATCACAGCTACTATTCAACATTCATGTAATGTTAAAAACAGCAGTGATGGCAACCAGTATATACATTGTTTTAACTGGATGGATGATGAACAGACGCTCCACTGTTGTGTCATGAAAGGTGGTGAGCATCTAGCACACAAACTGTGAATTCTCCGATAGATTATGGAGCAGGTGGGATTTATTACTCGACCGTACTGTTCAAAGCAGGTGCTTAGGAGGGGTGTGCATATTCCTAACAGCATATGTGCTGGTGTGTGTGCTGCTTTGTGGTTTGTGTATGTGTGTTTAGAGACAGTATTTCTGTTTGTATTTGTGTGTGGAGATGTGTGTATCTGTGTGTCAGTCTATCTATGAGTGTTTAAAGGCTCAGTCATTGGACCCGAGGGAAAGAAAAATGAAGGAAAAGGCACAGGGCAAAGTTGCAGCGTGGGGGTCTGTATCGAACCCGGGCCATCTACCCACGATCCCTGCTGCATCCAATTTCAGCACCAACGCTTCCTGTTAAACCCCATCAAACAGACACACGGCGGCACAAAGGAAAACCTCATCTCCACGGGAAACTAATCCGCCGGTGTGCGCTGTAAGCCTGTCAGGTTTTTTTTTATTTTTATTGAAAGAAGTCATCACTCATTTCGCCAAAGATTAAAAGTATGGCTAAATTGAGAAAATCCGCTTAGGAATTCTGAATTTAAATAGTGAGTTGGAGGGGCAGCTAGGAGAGATGCCAAGGCTTGTGGGGAGCACAGACAGGTATGGGAGGTGAGATAAATTGAAAATATACATATTTGTTTTTGTAGTTGGATTTCCCATAACCATCAGACTGTTTTTCATTTTTTTTTTTTTTTTTTTTTGTAAAAGCAGAGGGTGGAGGGAAGCAGGAGGCCTCCCCATCCACACAGAGCAGTAGTAAGAAATCACCTCACAGGCAGTCTCTTGATTGGAGATTTTTAGCTGCAGAGACACGCATTTGAAATGACTTCCTGTGACTTTAATTGCCTTGCTGTTGGCAACAGGGTGTTTCAGCGGAGGAATGCCAATTGCTTACCAGCTTTGCCATGGACAGCAAGTCAACAGGGGCATGGGAGTGGTCTAGGGTGGCATGGGCCCCAGAAATCTGATTGGTGCCACCCCATTATCCCTAACTATAATTGCAATAAACTTTGTAATGATCTGCCTGGTCAGATGCGGGACCCAGCAGCGATGGCTGAAATAAATGACTGTAATAATTAATCTGGATTTTGTGGTTGTAGTGGGAATAGAACAATTGGAAGGATATCACTGAATTTGGCTGCAGTGTCAGCAGTGAATGTGCTGTACGATGCGGTGAGGTTTAAGAAAAAAGAAGAGGCTAAGGGAGCTGTTTTGTGGTCTGATATAATAATTTTTTTTACACATGCAGTGAACAAGACAATATACTGTTGAGTGAGGTTATGTTACAAGATACTCTTACTTCACTTTTACCATATATACAGTTTATTCTATCATTCAATATTCATTTTCTTTAGTCTGTGAGGAGTATTATATCTCAGGGAAAATGTTCCTCACAGTTTGCTTTAGCGTTGGAGATAATTACTGGATTTATTTTATATATACAGCTTGTGTTGTTTCATTGTTTGCCTTTTACGGCTGAAAAATGTCTGGATAGTCGAATAGAGATCTTACATTTTAATGAATCTATGAAATGAAGTTTATGGAAAATACTACACGTAAATACAAAAGGCAAGTCTACCTTCTGCTACATCACGTGTCTGAGCTGTGCTTTTCAACAGACTGATATCACTGTTATATTTCATGCACAGGCCAGAGAGCCTGTGTCTTAGGTGATAATTATGTCAGCTCCCAGACCAAATGATGTATTATTTATTTTGCAGTAACTCGCTGATCCCTCTCCCTCTAACTGCTGGCTGAGATGTGTGCCCCTGGAGTGGTCATTAATCTGATATCTGGCCGGCCTGGGCGCAGCCCCTATGATCCTGACCCAATCTCAGATCCTAATCCAAGGAGGAAGAGGGCTGCAGGCCATGATTTGGAGGCCCCGGCTATCTCTCTCTTTATAATTGATAGGTTTTAGGCGATTATACGCTTCACGTGATTACGATCTATAACGATGTATTGATTGGACTGTAGTAGGATCCAACCGGGCTGCTTTTTACGCCAGAGACACCTACACCTCTTCTCGATCGTCCAGTATCTTGCTGCTGTACATTTTGGTTTGGAGCTATATTGGACTTTGACGTAAGGAAGACAGGCACTGATAGTGTGTGTGAACCATAATACACACACACACAGACACACAAAAGCTTGCACACTTACAAGAAGTTATATTCTTGAACAAGGTTAGAACATTATATGAGGTTGATATTGGCCTTTTATTCTCTGTGGTATTTGGGTGGGTCAGTATCTTCCAGCTCTGATAATAATGGAGGTTTCTTCCTGTCTGGAAAAGCAGACATGACATTTTCCAATGAGCAGTGTTCAGCTGATTTGTAAGTGAGAAGACATTTAGTCTTCTAGGTTAAGACAAGACATAATTATTATTTTTATTTTTCAGGTTGCATACAGTATAAATATTTATAGGTGGGGTCCTGGGTGGCACCAGCCCAGAGTGAAATCTGATTGATTTGCCGTGTCATTATTGCTGTAATGAAGAAGAAAAAAAAAAGTACAGCCCATTGAGAAGCCCGACTATTATGTGGAGGCAACGTTTCCTATTTCAATTACAAACCCGTTTGAAGCTTAAACATTACCACTTGTGTGTCTGTACCTTTTTTCTTCAGGGTAATTAATATGTTTTGTTCCACTAACCATTCACAGTAATGTAGACACACTTCTGGTTTCAACAGAATTGCAATGGCAATGTTTTAATCTTTTGCGGGTCTTTAATGGAGCCTATTACTTTGAAGTATAATCACTGAAACCTTAACTGTTCTCACTTGCTTGATTTTCTTTTGAACCTTTAAAATAAGACTTGTTCTCAACTCAACTCAAGTTTCAATAACTAGCTTGTTCCAGAGCCTTCAACCGTATCACATGGTCTTAATCAGTGGACAATGCGCCAGTATACTGTGTGAGAACTGCTTGTCAGATGGTCGACGAGCCTCGGAAAACCTCCCCCCCCACACACACACCTTTCCGTCATCGTATTAAAACAACTATTAAGAGCTTCTTATTGAGTATATGTAGTATGTATGTAGCAAGTAGTATGTATGCATCTTTTTTTTATCTCCTTTTCACACCTCCGTCCAGACTAAAATGGTGTTTTTCTCACAAATAAAACAGAGCTTTTTCAAAACAGTCTTCAGAATTGAAAAATCGTAAAACTCCATCTTTGTTTTTCCCTTTTGTACGAGGATAACAAAGCTTTTTTTCAAAATGATAAGTCAGCTGCGCAGAGGCTGTGTGTCAGTAAAGTTAGGACATGCTTGTCTACTGTGTCGCGATTATGAAACAAGGATTTTATCACCAAAGTGCAGCAGCTTAGAAATGACTGCTGGTCAACATGTAGTATTCATGAGATGTGATTAAATCACTATTTCATACTTCAGTTGTCTGATAAGAGAAACTGAAAAATATGTAAAGGTGATAAACTACATTGTGAATTTGGCTGTATTAAAACACAGTATATGTGATGACAGTGAGCAGGAGGGGCTGTTTCTGTAGCTGCCAAGTCACGGTCTGCCAAAGGCTGTGTGGCAGTGAAGTTAAAGGGCTAGTTTGGATGTTTTGAAGTGAGGTCGTATGAGGTACTTATCCATAGTCAATGTGTTACGTACTGTAGATAGTCGGCACGCCCCCAGTTTGGACAAACAGACAGAAGTATGTGCACAGAAGCTAAGTAATGTACTGCTGTGAAAGGGGGCAGTAGTAACGCCCTTGTAAGAGTTTGTGTGAGCAGTATTAACAATATTTTCACCACTTTACCTTGCCGCCCGACGGCCCCTTGCAGCGGGGAACTGAAGCCCTTTATATATGTGCTCTCTACAAAGCCTCCAGAACAAGTTAGTGAGTGGACCTTAAGATTGTTTTGTTCAAATGCCGTTTTCAAGGTCAGGAGGAGGTTTCATGTGTGTTAAGAAAAGAAAACAGTGATATGTAAATTAAAACAACTTTACATTGAGAAACGTGTTAAGAATGCATGATATGCGTTGGATGAAACGTCAAAGAAAACCGGTCGACAAAGATTGATTTTTTTTTTTTTTTTAACTGTCAAATTCAAATCAAATACTGAAATATTGGCACATATCACTGCAATCAACAATGTGTCTACAGTGTTGTCCTTCAATGTGAGCTGCAACCTTCCCCTCAGAAACAAAGAGGTGTCTTAGGTGTGAATGTTGTCCTGTGAAGCAGTAGAGAGGCAGTGAGAGATAGTTAATTATGATAAGTGTGGACCGGGCTGTGATAACCATGCTCTCTGATCTCTATCACCTACAGCCATGGGCTCGGAAACATGAAGGACAGCAGAGAGAGAGAGAGAGAGAGAGAGAGAGAGAGAGAGAGAGAGAGAGAGAGAGAGGGGAAGCATGGTGATTTGTTCACCACAGAGCTCAGACCTAACAGCGCTCACTAACACAGTGATCTACCATGGCCAGAATATCTGTGGTATGACATCCTTTGCAGGCATGGCGGGTAGGGTGACGATCATCAGACGTCTATACCCGCTGAGAGAAGGTGTCAGACATATGACATTGTGCTCACATCATGATGACATATCAGACTTTATTATGTTTGGATGGAACCTATTGTCAAAAACTATATATTTTCTCTCTTCTCCAAATGACATTTTGTTGACCTTTAGGCTATTCTTAGAAAAAAAGAAGAAGAAAAAAAACATCTTTTAACCTGGCTCAACCTGGATGATGTCGCTGAAACACAACATCATCTGGCAACGCACTGCTGTGACCAATCAAACACCTGCTATTTTAGTTCTGCTAAATTATTCTGCAACGTGTAACAGTGTAATTCTATTGTTCAAATCACAACCGTATACTATAATAACTTTCCAGAGATGTAAAATCCTGTCTGATGGTATTATTAACCGCTGTGAGTCTGCTTCACGTACTGCTGTTTTCCATCCGAACGCCCTGTAATTGAAAATGTAATGTTCAAACGACGTCAGAAATACAATCTAACTGAGCTGATATTGGGAGACAAAGACATGCATTATTGGTAGGAAACATTTGTTAACCATAGCACTGTCGCTATTCAGCGAGAAAGGTCCTGTGTTCGAACCAAGCTACTCGGACTCACTGGACGCAGACTGTGGGTATAAGCCTGCAATTGGCCACATATTTCAAGCAGCATTTGTCCTCCCCTTCGGCTATCAGCTGCATCCTGAGTTTAGCGCCGCCCAAGGTGATTGTGATTGGTTTAAAGAAATACAAATACAAGTGTTTTTTTTCCCTACACCAGAATGATAATGGGTGCTTCCAGACCTTTCATTATCGCTCTCAAAGCTCCGCAGAGATAGTTCTGGTTATGCAAGACTAGAACCAAGCCAATAGGGACTGTGAGGCAATCTGGGCAAAGTGGCCAAAGTTGGAATTGCGGGTTGCTTTATCTCTATAAACAGATATCAGCAAACCAATGCAGAATCTGTAGGCAACGGGACAAGATTTTGCTATAGGAAGCGTTCTGGTTTTCGTTTGCAATCTGCTCCCCCAAGTCAGCCGCCGCTGACATAGGCTACTTCAAGGCTAAGTTAACTCAGTTATGATCATTCCAGGTGAAAAAGATAAATTATACTTCACATAAATGTCCATCTATTGTAACCATTCATTTTATATCAATAAAAGGTTACAATGCACAAAGATGGCTGTGTGTTGTGTTCAGGGCCACACTGCAGCGAGCAACAGCCCTGTCTCTGAGTTCCCCTCCCAGAATCCATCTATTTCAGTAGCAAGCCATGCAAGGAGAAAGAGAGGGAATTAAAGAAAAGCAGACAGAAGCACTTCTAGCTCATTCCAGCATTATGGCACATTTCCATTTTTCGCCTCGGTCTTAATCTCCATTGAGTGACTGTCATCACCCTCCGGCAGTAATTAGGCATGGACTCTGGACAACAACAGACGAGCCGGTCTAGCTCGTCTTGAGAAGCAAATTACCTTTAGCTTATGGTAAGCAATATTCTGTGCCAGGCAACTTTTACTGCTGATTAGCAATTAGCCCAAACTAGCGGCAGCCGAAGCGCTAATGTTTAATTTGCTCCTCTAATGATATACTGCGTTGTGGTGCAGGCGGGTGGGGATGGAAGGAGGCTTGGAGACGTATGGATTTCTACTTAATTCCTTTTCATTTACGACCTGACAGGCCCGCAGGTAGGAAAGGGAGGAAATTTCTTTGCGATTAGTAATGGCTGCTCCTCAAAGGGAAGGCAGCAGGTGAATGCTAAGAAGGCACACACGCATGCTTACTGTCTCATTTCTGGGCCCTTCCCAGCACATTCACTAGCTCAATTATTCACAGTGAAGTTTGAATAATAACAGCATTTTCTCTGAGAAAACAGAGTGATTACTGTGCGCGTCTCCTCCTTCTGTTCGGAGAAGCAGTTGTTGTGAATATGAGTTAAACATACCTGGAGAGCTATTACAGAGACCCCTCTAGTAAATGGATTGTGGCACGCTGTCACTATGATAATGTTGTTTCAGCTATGAAGCCTGTGGCCTTCAGAAAGATCAGAAGGAAATAAGGGATGTGACATTGGTAAATATTTTTTTTTTACGAAATGATGAGGTGACTCTGCGCTGAATATGTGTTTATTATAATTTGTGGTAACGGAAAAAAAAAAAAAAAAAAGAAAAGGCAATTTGTGATCTCTGGGATCAGTCATTAAGAGGTGGCATTTTGTGCAATAACACGCTTTAGAATTTAGTCCAATTTCAAGTTCAAACACATGTTGTTTTAAAGGGGTTATAAGGGTGTAGTTTAAACACTTTGCTGGCTTGTGCTCAGGTATTATGCGTGCTATATGAGGCAGTGGTTCTTTAGTTCCTAATACCTTATTTACTGCAGAGACTCTACTTGTTTGCAAACACAAGCAGGCGGTGTCAGAGGAGGCTCCAGCAGCTCCCACAGGACCGCCATAATCTGGGGCGGATTCCTGTTTAAACTAAAACGAGCTAGTGGGCTGGACTCGACAAATCAGGTGGACTTGACAAATCTCTGGTGGGCTGTGTCTGGAACAGGGGCTTGTTAAAAAGTGCAATGGGCGCTGTGGGAATAGCCCCTCTCCCCTTGGGGTTAGGGACTCCTCCTCTCTAATGAAGCTGGAGGATGAGGCTCGTTATGTGCTGCTGCCTGTTATTCACCGGGCCGCGACTTTCTCACTCTCGGCCTCGTTTTCTCTTCCACTGCATGTAGTGCAGCGACTGCACTGTGGAACCAATCAGGTAAACCATTTCAGTTCCTCTTTTTTTTTCTTTCAAACTGCTACAGCGTTAAAGATGTTTCAGAGGGGAGTGATTTAGAGGAGATGTGGCCCTGCAGAAGTTGAGACAAATGGAGGCAGTCAGGGCTGCTGGTGAACATCCACAGTCCGGACAGCTGTAGTGCTTAGATGGTGACGATAACAATAAGACTTGTCGAGTGGGTCATTACAGCTATAACAGTGACAATCACTCACACACTGGCCACTGGATTCTTTATTCTTAAACATGGGAACACAACAGGCTGCAGGATTTTTTACTCTATACAAATGCAACAAATAGACATGCTGTACCATGGAAATAGCGAGCATGCTGTACTCTTAAGAGAAAGCATACAGCCTTATTGATATGCATTTTATAATAGGTAACATCTGCGACATGTTATGGAATATATGAAACAATATATTTGAACTATACTGCAAAACGTACAAAAAACTGGAGCTTTTCATAAAAGGCACAATTCATTCCAATATCATTTCTATGTATTCAAAGCCCCTGAAAAACTTGTTTTCTAAAGTCTGACAACCTACACACGTCCCCTCTGAAGTTTGAATGGTTTTGGTTTGTTTCACACAACAGATTTTCTGTACTTTGTTTTTTTTCTCACTGGTTTGGCGTGGGCAGTGTTCAGTTGGGAAAAGTGAAAGGGTGAGTTCACAAACTTCTGACCACCAATCAGGACTTTTGCAATATTTGAATCCAAATCTGAAAAAAGTTTTTTTTTTTTTTTTTTGAATAAAGGTTTTTGACATTTTTTACTCAAAAATGACTCAATTATTACTATAGATAACGCCGAAAAAGCTTAAAGACAAAACTTTCCTTAGTTAATAATATTTATTATTTACACATATCACAATCTTAGTCTGAACATTTAAATCTTCCTTCCTCAAAATATGTATATTCATAATTATGTATGTTTTAAGGACAAAAATTCTCTTTTAGTGTTTTCACAAACTTTTGCTGACTCGTTTTCCGATATGTTTTTCCTATACACTTCAATCCAATAGTGGCTTTCCTGAATAATTTTTACCAGTATCAGCATATTATATTATAATATATATATATATATATATTATTATATACTAAAATAGATTGAAAACATTGTATTCCATAGTGTTATTCAGTTTTGGTAAAAAAAAAACAATGTTTGGGACTTTTGGGAGGTTATCAATTTCCATGATTCTGTTCAATGAGCCCTTGAAAGCTAAATTAGTTTTCTGTGGTGTTTCCTAATACAAAATAGGCAGAAGAAAATACTGAATAAATTGTTTTATTTATTAGAAATACTATCATACATATTTTTCATACATACATACATAGTTTGATGATGATAATGCTATACGATATAGCTAGTAGCTCCAAAGAAAAACATCTGTGCATGCTCCTGTTTCGTTGCACACTCCAGTCCAGTTGGCGGCATATGCACCTCGAGCTGGTTTGCCGAGAAGAAGAAGAAAAAGATCACAAACTAAATGGTGGTTTTGAAAAGAGATTTTGTGAGAGTTTCTGCGATACGCTCCCCTGCCAGGAAGCAGTACGATGTCAACGTGTCGACGACGTATTGTCAGCTAAATGTACTTATAGTTATCAAATGTTTTATACTCATTATGCAGATTGGCCCCATTCAGAGTTTAGTAAAGTAGTTTTATCTAAAACAATGCATCATATTTAAAAGTGATCTCTTGCGTGTGTGTGTATCATCCCAATGATACACACACACGCACGCACCAAGTACATCATGCGATGTGTGTGTAAAGACCTGTAATGCTGTATGCATGTGTCCCAGTCTTCAGCTCAGAATGGACACCATGTGGTCAGAGGGGTATGAAACACAGAAACAGAAACACAGCTGCAGAAGTTTGCAGGTGAAATGGTGAAAGTGAAGAAAATAAACCCAGCTGTAAATTTCAAATGATAAGTAAAAAAACACAGCTGTCCTCCCTGACCGTGTGCTACACTCCCAGGTTATTTGACTTTTTATTTTTTTATTCCCATGCACACGGCTGTTGTGTATGTTGCTGCTGTGAAAGTTCAAAAGCAAGGCAGATTTTATTTATTTTTTTTAGCTTTTCTTTCAAAGTCCACAAACTCAACTTTTCTCCAACCTGTGCAGCGGGTTTGCCCAGACTCTGGGGACAGGTAGCATGGAGGAGGAACAGGGAACTCTCACTCATCTCCTCGCACAAAAACACAGAAAAAGACTGACAGGCAACTGGTTCAAAGCTCCCTCTCCTCTCTCCCTCTCCTCTGGTGCAGAATTTCAATGCGCCATTTTTGTTTTTTTTTTCCGCCACAAAGACAGTTTTTTCAATGATTCTCAGTCAGCCCCTCAAAGCACCCCCTGCTCATTGATGAATTAAGATAAACATCAAAACTGTGGCAACATTGTGCGCTAAGAATTGCATTGCAAGCACAAAGGCATTTAGTTTGTTCTGTCTTTAGAAAACATGCAAAATAAGATTTTGCTGCACAGGAGGGAAATGCATTACTCTTAGATAGGATTTACTAGGCCAGGTAACATGGTGTCACCAATGTACAGTACTCGACATTACAATGCAACACTGAAGTACATTAGAAGCAACAAAGTCTCACCTTCTTTCACAACACCAGATAACCTGTACATTAAATTATGGGCAGGCTGTGATTCAAAGTGGAAATAGATGTGTATTGTAGACATGTTAGTGCCTTATAGATTTACCCTCAATTACAATGAAGCTTGCATCATGAGAGTGACACCCTTAAAAATTGGGTGTTTTTTTACCCGATGGAGTGGATTTTTTTTTAAGGTCGTAAGGTTGTTATTACTTTGCACTTGTTGAGTGGAAACTAACGCAGGAGTAGGTGGTGTCTTGGTTGAGAATGATGACTGAACTTGAGCGGAATTCTCTTCTTACTCCTCACGATGTCTTCAAATGACAATCTTAAGCAAACTGCTTTGTTTCGGCATGATGTTTTATCTTAACCTACATTCACAGCTGGCGCAAGTTCTTCAGTTCTTCTGTGCAATGTGCCGGTGTTTCGGTTCAACAAAGTGACATGTGTTTCCGTCGAATGCGTCCGGGGGTTCCTCGTTGCAACATATGTAAATGGTTGGCGTGAATAAGGAGACATATGGTGGTTATGGTGAAAACAAACCTGCACATTGACTGTTGTTGAAACAGCACAATTAACAGCGGTCTCTTGTGTCTCCACCTCAACCTCCTCCCTGGAGGTTTTATAGTGCTTGTGAGTGTAGGAATGATCACCAGAACTATGCAAATAAAAGCCAAGTTGTAAGAGACTAGAATGTTCTTTTGATTACTTTTCTTCAGCAATAATCTCAGATTGAATCATTATTATTGCACAAATTCTTAGTTCTAAACCAGAGTGCAACAGAGGTTATGCATCATTAAATGTGACTGAAGATACAGACACAGCAGGGAGAAATTATCTGGTAATGACAAAAGTTCCTTTTAGATTTCCTGCCAAATCTGACTTGGTGGACCTTAACGTAAAATGAAGCCCGTAGAGGCTGTAAATGTTCTTCGTAATATCTTGTTTGTTAATTGCGATTGCACTAAATGTACTCCCTATAGCTGTAATCAGTAGCCAGGCATGATGCCAAATATACTTTTCTGTCCAAACTTCATGCAGTTCAGGACGTCTGACCTTCATCACCACCTCTGTTCAGTCCACCCAGAGCTGTGATGGACTTCAGGGTCACAGCTGTGGGCCAGCTTTGTTATCAGGCCTTGACTACCCTGTGGCTTCACCGACAGGGACCTTGGCTAAGGGTCCTCAGCTCTCCATTACAGTGATAAGGAAAGGTCAGTTCGCTCAAGTCATCTTGCTGCCGGAGGCTTGTGAACATATCTGACAGGCAGGCGGATGCAGTGATACATCTCCATGTTAAGATGCTTCAGCAAGGATCTGAGTGTGTGGGGACCAAGTTCAATGTCAACGCATATGACCTAAACATACACATACTATACTATCGTATGATAAAATTGCAGCTTTAAAAGCTTGTGTCACATAATATCAGAAATGGGTGCAGATTCCACAATATGATAAAAGAAGCTGCTCCAGTGCGGACAATCAGACTAACATTTGCCAAGTGACAGCATTGTCTGAATTGATTATCATTCTTCAGTGGGTTTGGGCATTGTGTTGCTGAGCAGCGGCTGCGGCTCTCTCTTTCTTCTTCGGCTCAGCGGGTGTGTGTTCATGAACAAGTGGAAAGTTTACCTGGCTCTTATGCACAACTACGCATGTATGTGGGTGTACTTTGTGCTACTGGGTTAGCTCGCTGAACAAGTCCAAACCAGAGTCCGAACCAGAGTCCGAACCAGAGTCTGAACCAGAGTCTGAACCAGAGTCTGGAGCAGCGGCCTTTGAAGTTAACCTGGCTCTTATGCACAACTGTGCAAGTATGAATTTGGATTCACTCCCACTTCGATTTGTTGCCAAAAAAGTACAACCATATGAACTGGAACCTGATTATTAACCATGCCCTTTTTGCAGTTAACCTACGAAGCCACAAACTTGTATCCATACATCTACTTTATAGTGCAGAACTTGAATTATTCCTTTAATTCCAAGCTCCTCTGGAGTCCAGAAGGGAAACTGTGATGCTGTAACATTTATCAGACTCTGCTCTGCAGCATGGAAACAAGAATATGAGCAAAACATCATTACAAACAATCAGCTTTATGGAAATAGTCTGATTTAGTAGTTCAAACGTCAGAATATTTGAGTCTATATACACACAGTTACTGTCAATGACAGCAGGGTTACCGCTGGCACTGACCAGCCCCCGACAGCACAATTATTCTCCGTGTTCAGGTGCCTCTACGTTTACCCAGCCTACACACAAACCAATATTTGTTCCCATCCTACACATCCCTCCCCCACTCACTGTGTTATTCCTGATTAACCGTAAACGAGCAAATATTTTCCCAGTGTTCGCCAGGTTAGATCCCCATTTAATTAAACTGGCTCATTATGTCGCTCTCTGATTAGTGGAGGAGAATCAATTATTCAATTCACAAACATGGGCCGCAGGAGCTGGAGGTGCACAACGAGCTGCTCATTTAATTCCAAGGACACTAATTAGCTACAAAGCAAGCAGTAACTTTCCTTCTCTTTTTTTCCTCCCCTGCCTTCTTTTCCAATTACCGCACATGCAGGACACTTAAAGTTAGCAAGCAGAGGAGGAAGAATCACAGGGTGGGCTGTGGGTGGTGTTTTAAGGAGGTGTTTTGGGAACAGGGATGGGAGAGGGGTGTGGTGGGTCAATCTTTGCCTTATTTAGCCGGATTCTCCTCTAGTTAGTGAGGTCAAAAAGGAGAAGCAGGCAGGAGGGAGCTTATTTGCTGATATGTAGATCACGGAGCCTAAGCATTCAGGAAACGACCCCGGGGATTTGCGGATGTGTCGAGCCGGGGCCGCTTACTTTTGTTCTCTGCAATCAAACAGCGGGCAATTATCCAAATTATTGACAGCAGATTTCTCATTTCAACTGCAAATTAAGGCTATCAATAAAGCTTTCTGATGCAAAAGTGACTAATTAACCAACGGAGTGGATCTCTGAAGCCTTGATATAAATAAATAAATAAAAACTCCAGTCGGCTGCACGTTGTGGAAACACAGGGGAACTAATTAGTTTAATTATCAAAACAGCTAATTAAAATTACACAGTTGCCTAATTAGTTCTGTGCTTCTTGCTGTCTCCTTCTCTCCCTCTTTCTTTTTTCTTAGTTGCCCTCTCACTCTTTAATTGACAGGTTGAAGTTAAATATAAAATAAGAGGAAAGAGAGCAGCGTGTGCGTGTGTGCGTGTGTGTGTGTGCGTGTGTGTGTGTAGGTGTGTGTGTGTGTTTGTGCGGGAGGTTCTATGCATGTGTGCTTGGAAGAAGGAAGCAGGCGAGCACAAACAGCTCCTGCTGAATATCTCCTCCTGTGACAGAATACTAAGAGCAGAATAGATGACTATTGTCCCTTTGGTGAGACGGTCCAAATTTTCCTCCCATTAATCTGTCCCCAGGATCGGAGACGGGCGGGGTGAGGAGGGAAAAGAGGTGGTGACAAACGTGAGGTCAAAGCAGGCCTCCTGTCTCTGGGAAGAGAGAAAAAAACATGTGCCAGAGCATTTGCTACTGGGTGTTAACAGATATAATTTGGCAAACAAGCTGAACAATAATTATGTAATTTATAGGCTATTTCTGCAGTAAGCATCTCAAACTTGGTGCAGTCTGTCAGTGCTGCATTTTTTTTCTCATCACTTCCTGTCATTCCTGTCAAATCCACAACAATCGTACAATTTTGAGATACTTGAGATACATGAGCATTTCCATATTATGCTACTTCAAACTTCCTCTTTTTATACATACGTCAGACAGCTGTTGTCACTTTTCAGATTAAAATGTAACATAAAAAAACATATAAAATACAACACATAACTAATAAAACCTTTTGTGGCTTGTGACCCCATACATTAAAGCAGGGTCTGTCTTGGAGCCCTTTGTTACACACGTCAGATTTCATTTCAATAACTGTTCGAGGCTCTCCAATATTTCACAAAAACCTATTTCCTACCCCATTAATCATTTTACGAGCCCACCGATTTATCTTGTAACCCTTTTGGATTTGCCCAACCCCTCAGCTGGTAACTACTGGATACCTAACTGTATATAAATTAGTTAAAACTAATCCATCTCATCAGTATTAATTATGTAATTTATTATCTCAGTCGCAGGGGTAATTTACAAATGTGCAAAACAAGTACTTATTTTTAACACTTTTAACTTTTAACAGGAAATCTGTCCTCACTTTCACTTAAGTCATTTTTTCTATTGCAGAAGTATTTTTTCAGTTTTGGTATGGATTGAGCACCAAATGTGATTAATCCGTAACTGAAAATGGTTCCCAACAAATGCATTATTTCCCTACGTTAAATAACGGAGCATTTTATTTATTTATTTTTTTAAATGAAGCTATATTTGCAAGCTGTTTTTAAAGATGTGTGTGCGCACCAAGAAATAGATTCAGATTCTATTTATTATCGTATTTCTTTGTTCTCTAAGCTGCCACTGGAGCTTTTGCACCAACATGCAACATTTTTCCTCTTCATCTGGCTCCAGCATTTCAATTGTGAAATGCATTGAGGGACAATTCTGTGTGAGTATGAAATGAGTACGTACAATATACAGTGGGAACAGGGATAGAATGTTATTTAAGTCCAGCACTGCTAAATCATTTACAGCAGCACCTGCCCGGGGCTACACACTGAAACATTGTCAGAGCCATTTCTAAGTTGACAACATGTTTCACTGGAACAAAACCAAACCCTCAAACCAAACCAAATCCAAATTCATTGTGGCTGTAGCATCCGATGCAGGGAGATATGTCATAAATTATGTGTTTTACACAAAGCACAGAGAGTATATTATTTTACAATGAATAATAATGCAGTGGTTACCCAGCTTGCAAATTATGCATATAAACAACAAGTTCGTGTACAAGGAATAAAGTTAGTAGTTACAAAATGACTAATTTCATGCTCAACAGCACTTTGCATGCCAAACATGTACAACTATATAAGATCCTGCTATCCATATGGAGTTGTAACATATTGAGAAATGTGACAACAATGTGTTTGGATACTTGCAGCACGTTTGTTACCACATACATAGAGCTGTTTTCAGAGAAGAATCTCTGATAAACCCACTGTACTCTACCTGCTCAGCACCAAACAGCAGACAGACACAGTTAGAGACGAGCTGGTGAATACAGTGGAGCTTTAAGCAGCTGAAGAGCCACATATTTTTCTCAGGAGTCGGTGGAGACCAAAAACAGAGCTAAAAGAAGAGTTGAAGAGACTTCCAGGTGGAGACAATATTGAAAATTACTTTTAAATCGAAAAAAAGATGACATTTATTTTTCAAATAAACACATATGAACCTTCTGCGATATCAGGCTCTAAAATTGCATCAAATCCCATTTTTAACCAGCTGCTTCCTGCTACCCAGTGGATATCTTCCATGATTTTGGTTGGATCACTCTTGGCCTCAAAATTGAAATACCGTAAATGCCAACAAACTACAGTGACATCTTGAGGCCGTCCAAGCTGCTGGACCTTCTGGATGTTGGTGTTGTGATTGTCCAACAAGGTTTCTTGCCCCCAAAGAGAATTAAACTGACCTGAACAACCAGTCAGTGAGTTCTGCTTGATCAGCCATCAGCAGACTATTTTGCAGGTGCAATGTGTTCATCCCCTCCAGCTAGAGAAGGTGCTCATCAGCAGCCTCCCAGCATGTAAATGGTCCAGGAGCGACCAGGGCCGACCTGGAGCCTTTTTCGGCCAGGGGTATTTTTAGACACACTAATCAGGGAGCTTATTATTTCTTGGGTTCACAGGAACTTTGAACTGCAAACTCTCTTGGCCTAAAAGATTCATGAAGGAGAGAGGCTATCGGGGGACCTCCTCAAGGCTTGAGAGGTCAGAGGTTGGTGTTATCCCTACGGCAACCAGAGAAAAACAAATTATGTGTTAAGGGTGCACTGCTTGTACATTTATTATATGTTTAATGTGGTGTGTTTGGGGTGTAACTGATGTATAACTGGGGGACGCATATTGACATATACAACCAGGTGGAGATGTATGCGATTTGTTATCTGTTCCAATTAAAAAAAGCTTAGCAGTGCAAAGTAACCACGGTAATGTCTATTATTGTTGCACGGAGAAACATGGTTTCCAGTGTAATTGGTCATGCATAAAGATCCGTAGCATAAAGTAATATTTTTTATCTCTGGTAAGTTTCCCTGGCATTGAGGAATTTATTTGGAAATCAACGTAATTATTATTAATGGATAATAATTAAGTTATTACGTATGCACTTGTACATCTCTGGACCTTATTAGATTGTGAGTATATACGATGGCCCTCGGAAAAAGAATGCCTTTTGTATATAAAACGCAATCTAGCTGGGGCCAGCTGGTGAGGGAAGCATGTAGATTACAGGGTGAATTGCCTGTAAAGCGCTGTTCCATTTGAATTGTCAATGTTGCTCCTCCATTTGACTCATACAGAGACCATTTTGGCTCAGATAGAGCAAAGACAGATTCCATCAGGTCCTTATCTGTTACAAGTTGCATTGCTTGCAACTGGATTCAATAGGTACCAATAATGGTGTTATTTTTTAAACATTAGGATACCTGGGTTTTCTGCACTGGTCAGCAGTGAGGTATATGAGTATGAGAAAAGCATATAAAACATGCCCAGCTTCCTCCCTTCCCTGCTGTCCGATACCATGAATGGTGTATTATTCCTATCATTTTTCTGACTTTCTGGAGGAAAAAGTAATTTTATCTTGTAAAGGGATGTATTTTTTTTTCTGCCGCCCCCCCCTCCCCCCCTTCTCCCCCGAGTGGTGTATATTGTTCTGGGATGAAGAAGTCTTCCAGCTGCATTGATACATCATCGCAGCCAACCACAATCACTGTCTGCAGACTGTCAGCGGAGACCAATTTGGGCCACATACCCTCTGACCATGACATTTAAGAAAAATTAATCCCACTCTAAGCCTTCGAAGAGAATTAACTCCACTGCAAAAAAAAGACTATCACCAAACCTCTACAGAGGGCCGACGGTGCGTGGGGTCTGCCATTCTCTTGTGTTGATCAATAGGAGAGAAAGTGTTTGACAGCTTTTGTGCGAGTCGGCTGATTCTTTTGTTGTACAACCGGATGACGCCAGCAGAAGCGTCTCTCTCCCTGATGCAGATATGCCTAACATTTGAATTGGATGACAGACTGAGTGTTGAGTGAGGAGCTCTGAGTAACCACTTGGGGAGCTGTCAATCACACCACTGACATTGCTGTTTTCTGTGTGTTGATAAAGTGCGATCGAGGCGGCTGCAACTCGTCCGGCCTGCGAACAACATTGAAGGTGCTGCTTTCAAAAGAGAGCTTCCCGGCAGCTATGGTTAAGCTTTCATCAATCCAGTGAGGAACAAGTCTCTTCCCTCAACACAATTCATGTGGAGCCAAAGCATTTGGATAATAGCCATGTCTACGCTATGATAGAGACTGAAAGGATGAAGGCTTTTTGCCCATTAAGGCAGTACCAACACTCACTATTGCAGGTTATTAGTGGGCTTGAGCAAAAAAGCACTCAGCAACATGACAGTGAGAGAAGACATTTCACTGAGACACAAACATACATCCTACAATCATATGTTGCGTCAGAGCTTGAAAGGTAGTCTAGGCAGGAAGAGACTGATCATCACTGCTTTAAACTAAAAGCCTCACTAAAAGGAAGTCTTTTACAATTCCTAATATTTTCTCTCCGCGTTCTAAAATTGCGTGTTACTGCTGTTATCAGGTCGAACAATGTGTGCATCTGTTTTCCAACTCCGAATGAGACCAGTAAAACTTGCTTTATGTGAAGTTCCTTTGATTGCTTAAGACACCTTGCATGCTCCGTTTTGCGGCGGAACACAATGAGCCGCAGACTCCATCTTATTTACATTTCCCTTTTTATAGCCCGTTCTGTTGAGCGAGGGCGCAGGCAAGGCAGCGAGAGAAGAAGGAAGGAAGGAGGGGAAAGCAGACAAGAAAAAGAAACAGTGTGTTTCAATGCCAAGGTGCCTGGGCCTCTTTTTAAGCCGCAAATGTTCTGACGGGGGAAGAAGAGAAGGCGATAATGAGAGCAGAACTCCTTTCCAAGACAGCCGCATTGTTTTAATTGTTCAGACCGGAGAAACGAGGGAGAAAGAAGCCGATTCTGTTTTCTTAGAGCCAATGTTAAAAAAAGAACAACCTGGCTTTTTCCCGGCAATGTGTTGGAGCAATTATATACAAACCCTGTAATTATGCATATCTTTTGGAAACATGTAAAAGCTGTATGGAAATGAGACTGGGCTGCTTAAGCAGCACACGCGGCGCCCCCCACGGCTGTGCATTGTTTGATATTTTAGGCAGTTTTGGCAAAGTAATGGGGAGTTTAAGGCACGTTGCTGTTTTGTTGTATGTGTTTGTTCATGAAACTGTGTCTGTGTGCAGCCATGGAAGAAGGTGGGGTTGGTCGGTGTGGACACTAACTTGTGGGTAAAAAGGAACCAACATATTATTCTGTATCTGTGTACACCCCCCCCCCCCTCCACCAGTTCCATACCTCCTCCTTCCTCCAAAGATCCAATCCTCTCTCCTTCCTTCTCTCTCCTTCTCCTTGCACATCTCTGCATGTGCTAGGTCCCACCCTTAATTAAGTCTGCTGGGGTTTAAAGTGTTGAATCTTGTTTAAAGCCCATATCAGCACATTTAAAAGGACTGTGAGAGTGTGCATGGTAATCAGGACATCCATAGCTGTTTGGGTTGGAGCGTTGGCCACTGAGAGCCTGATTTCAGACTTGATTCCTTCACAGTTGTTTTTTTTTCTCTGCATATGTTCTTGGGAGGGAAGCAGAGGGTGTGATTATTCCCAACTGTCATCCAGAATGTTTCTTTTGTACAGACTCAAGGCTCCTACTGCCCACAATTACCGCAAGTTAATCTTATGACAGTAAAATTCAATTACTTTTATCAAGGTTATTTCATAGGATACAGATGTAGCCTGGGTAGACCCTATTCTGCTGGCCATTGTGTGCTTTTGTATGTTTCTGTGCCAATAATTTAGCTCTGCTTTTACCCGCAGAATCCTGTGTCCCGAGCAGCAACAATGCAACATGTAACAGCTCTATGAGAAACCAATAATGGGGGCATTACTGCAGTTCACCTCGGGCCGAGCACCTGTTACTGCGTCTCCATTCTGTGCTCACACTGACATTTAAAATGGGCATTTTCAGCATTGATAACAGGTTAGTGGCAGGGCTTCAAGCCAGGAGTCTGATGAAGGCTATTTAAATGCTTGCAAAGTGGCGAGATTAAAATCGAATAAGTGCAGCTTTTTCCCTCCCTTTTTCTGCTTGACTTATCTGGATTCGTTCCCCCAGACCCTCGCCGCGGTGTATTCTGGGTGACTCCCCCCGCCCAACACACCAATTACCCCCGGATGGATTTTTTTGAGTGAAGCAGGATAATTGTGTAATTATCTGGGTGAAATGGGAAGTCTAATGTGTTAAAGTAGGATTTTTTTTAAGCCGCTGTGAATAGTGCAGACGGCAGGGTAGGATTGTGACGCTAGTGGCGCTGCAGCACCTACTGCCAACAACAAAATAGATAAATAAATAGATATGGCCAGAGAGGTATCAAGTGAGGCAACTGACCTGAGAGACCTAAAGGCTCAGAGTGACCCTCTGGGTGCTCAGGTGGAACTTTGCTGTATCAGGGAAAATACACATATTGACATCAAGATTGTTTATAACAGTTATACATTAACCATAAGACACTACATATTTGTTATTGTACTTAAAACAAACTGACATTGAAGCCAATGTTGTGTAATGTGTAAAGTTTAGAATGAGACATTGGCAGGAAACAACAAACGTTGTACCTTGGTGAGTTATTGTGCGCTTAACGTTTTTGCCTAATATTTGTAGCAAATGCAATTGTTTACAAATATTTGTTTGCAAGGTTTTTCCAGTCCAGGAAGTATTCATCTACAGTTCTTGTACTCCACAGATATTGTAGGTCGTAGGAGATGGTTGGGGTTGATGCTGGACATACAAAACGCTTGACTTTATAATAATATTGAGGAGACCAGGTTTATGGTAAAACATAGCAGTACATTTATATTGAGTTATAGCTATAAGCCCCCATGTATCACTGGTCATACCGTCTGTGTAAGGCTGTAGCAGCACAATTCCTAATTGTAATTGATCAAAGGTGTGTTTTATTTCATTTATTTCATTGTACAATCCTCTAAATCAAAATAAGATTGTTTTGATATAAAATCAATGAGTCTTCTTAAATAATAATGCCACAGCAACATGTTAACAAAAGCATAGAAACACTGGCAGAATACAGGCCCTTCCATTTATGCAAATACTACATTCCAGTTATGTAGTCTTAATTGATATAAAAAAGAGGGAAGAAAATCAATGGAAAGCCATGAAGGTATCTTTTCCCCAAAATAACACATTGCATTGACCCTAATCCAAATCCACTCAGAAACCAGGCAATTTCTCACTGCCAGTCTCCAGACCACAGCTCAACTCGTTGCTGCAAGCGGGCGGTAAACACTCACTTGTGAGACGGGGGGAGGAGCGGGGAGGGGCATAAATGAAAATTCAAGGAAAGGGAACATAAGATATGTTGTCTGCTTTCAGCGGTTGTTAGAAAATAAATTGCTTTTGAAAGTAGAAATGTTTACCTCAATTGAGAACCGTTTTATGCCCTTGACAGGAAATTATTTCACAGCTTCTCAAGCAGTGGCTCTTTCCAATGGTTATGTTTCCTTAACCCCACCAAATAACATTGGCCTTAATGCAGCTAGAGTATAAACAGCCTACTTTGCCCATGTTTGGAAGACTTTCTCAATAGGTTCCTCAACTAATTTCTCTCCTCTATGGAGCAGCTGGAAGAGCAGAATAGAAGGAAAATGTCACATTGGTCTTCCTGTAGCTCCAGTATCTGGAGTGAATTTTCATGGCGTATGGTTGGAGTATGGATGGAATAACTTGGTCCGCTTTATTTTTCACGTAAACATCACTAAGTGAGTATCCCGGTTATGGGGCTTATCCCACTTTTGATCATATTCGGAATATGATGTTTACATCGAACACAGATAAATCTGGTTATTCATATCCCCATATACATGATGAATACTAGTATGTGATGTTTACAGAAACAAATGCAATGGGAGATTAAAGTGACAGGAAATATTAAACATGTTGTTCACCATTCCTGCTTCAGCTTCCAGATCGTGGTCAAGAAGCACAGGGGAGACCAAATTAACTTTACCCAGAAGTTGAGAAGTAAGACAGAGGAACTCTACTTGCGTCTTGCAGCATTTATTCCTGGACAAACTTAAACCTAAATTGTATATTTACTTCCACTTTACTCCTAATTTCTCCTCTACTCCTATTGCCAACAACGTTCTGCTCTCAGCGCATCCACCGTAACTCTCTCTTTCTCTCACTCTCTCTCTCGACCACACACTTGCTACGACCACACTCTGCATGGGGATAGTCCTAAAAGGAACTACACTACTCCTATAACACTGTCCTCCACTTTGACCTGTGTCAGCCTATTACTGTCACTACCACCGTATAGGACAGGGTAGTAGTGAAGATAAAAAGCCTCTTTTATTACCTAAACAAAAAACTTGTGTGACACTTTCGCTGCCACGAATGTTCGTGTTTCTCTTACGTCACTCGGCTGAAGCCCCGCCTGTAAGTGTAAAGCATGAAATGATGGCTCATGGCATAATGGAAAAAGGCAGATTATTGACTAACTTCTTTATTAACACAATGTGAGTTTGCTAGGCTGCTCTGTAAATTGTAAACTCATTGCTCGTTTGTTACATATCTGATAAAACAGCTGCCTAAGGAGTGTCCCAGAATACTGGGACCTGTATTAATATAGTTCACTAGTATTACTAGTAACCACGGGTGTCACCAAATCAACCAGGACTCAAACCTTAAAGATTATAACTTTACCAAGCAGTTTTTTTTGCCTTAACCTAACCTTAAACATAGTTGGTAGATTGGAAAATGACTACATGGATCACTGTTGTAATTATGTTGTTCCCGCTGTACTATGTGTAACTTGGCTGGAAAATAGTGAATATGTTTAATATCAATGTGAAAACCCATCAAGGCCCAGCAAGTGGGAGCTAGCCAAGTAATCAATCTTACCTTGTCAAACAATGTTGATTCTGTGCACTTTAGCAAAACCCAGATTACATTCAATAAAACATTATTACTTTATTTCTTGTTTTCTACACTCTCTGCATATGGCAACTATAGATGTATCTACTCCTATCTTTGTTTAGTAATTCTTGCATTCTTTTGCTTGTTTTCTTGATTTTCCCAACATTAATCTCTCCTGTCATTTCAGATACCTGCCATTCCCCACCTGCCCTGTAGTTGTTGATTAGCGTCTAAGGCTGTACCGAACAGTTAGAAGTCTGACATTTTATTCATAGCGTGGACGTTCCAATTCTAAAGAAACATTGAAATTGTTAAATGTCTATTTATTTTGTTTAAAACTGGTAACTGTACAGTTGTAGATAAATGTTATGTTACATGCTTTATTAGTATTACTACTATTTGTAGAATTAGCACACAAGTCTGGGTAAATCTGTTCGCCATGAACCACATACTGTCTTCTTCACTCAACCAAACACTGTAGCGCCCCGCTATTCTTATAACACGAGTCATCATTCTCAACCCAGTGTTGTGTTTTTTATTCAGCACGCAATGAATATTCTTTTGTGTTTCAACTCGTATGTTGTTCATTTTGTAACATCTCAAATTGCACCAATCAGAAATAACTTGTGAATGAAAAAAAAAATCAACAGAAACAACGACACAAAATAAACTGTATACAATGTATTTACAGGTTCAATAAACTTTATGAAGTGAATTTTGAATATGATTTGTGTAAAGGTTTTCATAAATAGTTATTTTTTTCTGTGAAATAAGCCTGGCACCAGTTTTGACCCCTTCAGAGAATCAAAATCAAGAATCGAAATCAAGAACCGCCAAGAACTGGACTTGATAAGCAGAATCAGAAGCGCTAAATGTCCTGGCCTAGATGTTTCCCCGACTTCCTGCTTTATTTTGTAAAGTTCTTTCCCCTTGTGTCTTGTTTAGTTTGACTTCCTGTCTCTGTGTAATCACCCTGCCCTTGTCTCGTTACCTGCCCTCTCCAGCTGTGTCTCATCTGTCATTAGTGTCTGTGTGTATATATTCCTGTCTTGTTTCATTGTTCCTGGTCGGTTCGTTTGTCTTTGACTCCCATGTCTTTGAGCCCTGTGTTTCCTTGTGTTTCCTTGTGTTTCCTTGTGTTTCCTCGCGTTTCCTCGTGTTTCCTCGTGTTTACTTGTGTTTCCTCGTTCCAGCCTGGTTTGTGTTTTCAGTTTTTGCTTTTGCCTGTTTGCTTGTTTGTTTGTAGATAGTTGTTTTTTTTTTGTAAGCTTTTTATAATAAAGCTCTTGTTTTGTTAACTCGTCTTCTGTTATCTGCGTTTGGCTCCTCCTTGTTACCTCACTCCTTGACACTATAATCCAAACGATACCCAACCCTGTCACTTGGGTAAGCTTACTAGAAAATATAATGGGTTGCCTACATCATGAACCACTCAAACAGGCGGGTTAGATAACAAGCTACTGCAGAGTGGGAGAATCAGAATCTGCTCATTCAATAAACAGCAGCTGGACTAAAGAAGTTCTTCAACCACTCCACACAAAAGGCAGTGAGGGGTCTCCTTCATCTTTGCCTGGACTACATGGACTCTTGGACTCCATGAATGAAGAGTTGGCTTTCTACTAACCTAGATGCCCTCATCACCCTGCCTGTCCACATCAACACCTGTCTCACAGAGAAAAGGAAATAGAGAAGGGATCCTGTCTCTGCTTTGCCAGCTGTCAGGGGGAAACCACTGCCATTTCAGCACTTCAAGACCTCATCAATGCCTGCCTCCAGGACCCCTGAGGAATGCTAACGCCGCATAAAGGAAAGGAGGTGTGACTACTTTGGTGAGAAGGCGCTGGTAAGCAAAACTTTCAAACCCAGAAATTCCCTCTATGCCTCTTGTCAAAGCCCAGTTAATTATGTCTGTTCAACCCTTTACCATCTCTGTGTTCAACGACTCTGGTGCAGTTGAGAATTTCAGACAGTGTGTTGGCCAAGCAGTTTTGGTTAGGTATGGAGTGTCTACAAGGGAGTACCCTTTGTCTTCACCTGCAAGAGCAGATTTCTTCTTTGTGGAAAAGAAATACAAGATGCTCTAATCCTGTATCAATTTAGAGGATTGAACAGCAAAATTATTAAGAACAGATACCCCCTCCCACTTATTTCATCTGCTTTTGAGGTCCTTCAGAGAGCCACTATTTCCTCTGAACTTGACCTCAGAAATGTCTATCATTTGACTAGAATCCGGAAGCGGGATGAGTAGAAGACATCCTTAATCATGTGTAATGCCATTCGGCTTCACTAATGCCGTGGCTGTCTTCCAGTCTCTTGTTAACCGCTTGTTCTTTGTCTACAACATTCTGATCTTCTTCCAGAATGCGTCAGCTCCTGGAGATTCAGTAGTGGTAGTGTAGTTACTGGTCATTTTTGCCTTTTTTTTATTGGATAGTACAGCCGAAGATAGACAAGACAAGGTAGAGAGAGAGAGGGGACGATGTGCGGTAAAGGGCCACAGGACAGTTTAGAACCTGGGCCGCTCCAGTAAGGACTCAGTCTTAGTATATGGGGCACTCATTCTACCAGGTGAGCTACCGGGGCGCCCCCTGACCCTTCTTTCTGATCGGTGGCCACAGTTCACTTCCTTGTTCTGGAAGGAGTTCTGCTCGCTAATCAGGGCTTCTTTCAGCCTCTCCCCAGACCAATGACTTGACCTAGCACTTTAATCAGGAGAGGGAAACAAGCTTCTGTTGCCTCGCCTCCCAGAACCCCTCCTCTTGGGAGTAAGCAGCCATTGTGGATAGAATATGCCAACAACTTCCTTTCCATTTCTGCCACAAGTATGACCATATGTCAGTGTGCCTTTTGGGGTATCAACCTCCCCTGTTCCTGGATCTTAATACAGAGGTCAGTACTTTGCATCTCTGCCCACTGCCAGACTGCTGACTGTTGACCGGCACCACAACCCAACTCTTTAAGGTAGATCTGGATGAAGGCAAGAACAACCTATCTACCTGTGAGCTCATTCATTTATTTCCAGACATGCACAGCTATTTCAAAACAGCCTGGCATTAGTTTTGTAAATTATATGAACTGTGGCTAGGCTCATTTACATCTATAGTCTTAGTAAATATGCTGCTGAATTGAAAAACTGCGGTGACACAAAATGTTGCGCCCCTGACAGTACTTTGTGGTAGGCTTATTCCCTCTTGAGTTAAGATTATTTCGTCAAAGTGGATTAATACAAAATATTTAAAGATGTAGCAGCTGCTCAAAGATCTGCTCTGGTATTACTTGGCATTTACTTGACATTTTGAAGAACACCTACTGGTACACCAAGAAGGAAAAAAACAGCAAAAACTAAAAATACATTTTATAGAACTATGACATACAGAAGAGCGCACTCTATTTTACATATTTGGCATTCTTTGGTAAATCGGTGTCCTCTTATGTTATGAAGCATTGAAAGTCTGTTCTCTTTTAATGGTGGCTTTACCGTGAAGCTGGAATCTTTTGTCACAGCTTTCATTTTGTTGGAGTTAGGATGCGAACAGTTTGGAGAACCACTCTGGTCACACACACAACTAGACACAACAAACACATAGTGGCAGCTTTCAAGGAAGAGAGCTTCAAGACTGCAAACCCCTTTCAGCAATCGCCAGAAGTGGAGGTAAAATAACAAACACAAGTATGATGGTGTAACAGAGATGTCAGGGCCAATTAGGTTATATGATTTCATTGCAGCACTTATCTCTAACAAGGTGCCTGTAGCTAAATGCCATACACAGATACAAGGGTACCTCACTTTGTTTGGATAAAGGCCTGTGATCTTCAGTTGCACAGCATACTGGAACAATGCTGCAAGCAACAAATGGGAGGACAGATATTATTTTAATAGCTGGCAGCATTACATTCACAAAGTCCCCTACAGTACAGGTAATGCAGAGTGCTGAACACCCATTGTCTATTTACATTTTTCATTTACATGTATGCTTCAATATAAGGGCTACAGGGGCAAGATCATTTTCAGTTTATTCAGGGTAAACATGTTGGTTTACAGTTAGACCAACACCCCAAATAACCTATCCTCATGACAACTGAGCAAACTCCATCCACTTTAGAAGACAAGAAGAGATGTGTCTGAAAGCTCTAAAAAATGCTAATGAAAGGACACAAGAACTGGAGATGAAGACTACAAGCTTAAAAATTAAATGGTGTGGAATTAGAAAGAAGTGAGCCCGACCAAACAGGCTTTATAAAGGGTAGACATTCATCTTTTTCTATTCAACTTCATCACTTTATTTACCCAGAACCTTATCCAGCATCATCTCTGTGAAGTGTACTACAAATGATAAGAGAAATGCACCGATGTAAAGCTGAAGATCTAGTTGTCATTCTATCATGAAGGCAAGGGGGTGAAGGTTGACCCTAGCAAATCATCTTCAGTATACACCCAAATGTTTACAAGAAAATTAACAATAACAACACGTGGCTTGATATAGACTGCCAATAATTATCAATATCACACCTTCCGCTTCTTACCCTGTCAATAAAAAAGCATAGCTGTTCCATTTATAGCACTGACTCTGAAAGCTTGGTGGAAATCCAACCAAATCACTGGATACCCTATAAATGCATTTAGCCCAATCTGGCACAACCCAGACTTCCAGATCGAAAATAAACCACTTGCATTCAATTCATGGAAAATAGTAGAAATTTGTCATTTTGAACATGAATTTCAAGGTAGCTCACTGATACCTTACGAAATACCAAAACAGATACAATGTCAGTGATAACAGCTTCTTGCAATTTTCACTATTAACAACTGAAACACTGTCTAACGGGAACAATTCTGAAACTCAACAACAGACAACAATCTCCCACTCCAAGATGTACCATCCATATCAACTCCTGGATGCATATCTTCTATAATATCTTCTAAATGTCCCATAAAACCAATAAAAAAACATTCTAGACAGAGTTTAACTCAACCAATATAATCTACATAAAATGTGAGTCAAAGAATGCAACCCCTGTATACAGTGTACATTTAACACTACCAATGGCTACTTTCATGCCACTTGGCCTTGGTCTTACAGAGCTAGAAAGATAGATGTAACATCTCATTGCTTATGTGTCAGATGTGGCTTGTCTTCGTAGAGCCTTTTGAGTTATTCTTTTTTATGTGTGGCTATATAAATAATCCTGACGAGATTTTATTTTGTTAGACTATACATTCTGATTTAAAACTTCACCGGGAAATTCTGTCAGGCATATTACAACATGGTAGTTTTAGCCGCCCAGGAAAAGCAGCAATAATCATGATTGAATAGTGATGACGACTGTCATAAAGCTATGGTTGTCTGATCAAGTTAGTTCACCAAGACTAACGACGGCACCAACACAGAAGAATTGACGTTGACTAATTAGCAAATCCATAATGTTTCCCTCCTCTTAAGCATCTCCCTTGAGGCTGTTTTGAATCATTATGCAAATGGTGTTGTCAAATGTCAATTAACGTGCACAGAAATCCTGTGATTTATTATTTTGAAGAGCTGTGTGCATGAGAAAACTTTCTTCTCCAAGTCATTAAAACTGTGTGGGAGACAAAGGTGGCTGGGAGGAAATGGGGAGCAGCAAACTAGCATTTAGCTGCAGGGAGAAAACGGCCCCGTTATTTAGATGCTATGTCACTGTCCAGGAGAGGCTGAGCCAGCTTTCATGTAATGATCATGGAAACGCATGCAATTAACATGAAAAGTGGGAGAATGTGTATGTGTAAAAGGACTAGGATTAGGTATAGAAAACACATTTACAGTCAGGAGAAATTAGGTTGTAGTTGGAAATTGAAAAAGGGTGGTGGTAAGTATAGACGTTGGGAAAAAACATGGCTGTTAAGGCCACTTTGGTTAATTTCAAGACAAGTAATGTCTGGATCCCACCTACCTATACACTGTAAAAACAGTGGTCATGCAGGTTCATGGCGTGCCACACTGATGGTAGTCAAACAAAACTCAGTCTATGTTGGACTGTGCTATGTCAGATGACGGCGTTGTGTTATGAATGCGTGGCTTTGATCAAGCTTTGGGCATATCATGGTTGTCAATGTTTGTCTGGGAAAGCCCAGAATTACACAGTAAATAAAAACCTTAATTAGGGGTCAAAGTCAACGAAAGAGAAAAAACATTAAAGATTAAGGTACTTTCACACCTAACCTGTTTAATGTGGTTCAAACTCTGGTGTGTTTAGGTTGGTTCATTTGGACAATGGTGTATGGTGAAGTAGGGGGTAGGAAGTGGGCAAGGGGATATTGCCTGGCAGGAAAGTTTATTCACTTAACTGTGACCTTAGCCAAACCAACTTAACCGTAACCAAACTGTCGTGGCTAACATAGCATTAGCATCACTAGTGTCAATGATGTATAAACCAGAAGGTTCTCAATTCCACCATTTCAGTGTTTTACCCCATTTTGAAAAGTTTTATGAGATGCACATGTGTTGCAGCCTCTTAGTGACATTGTGTTTTCAATGGTGCTTCATGGATTCAGGAATTGCCAAACAACAGCTGGAGAGCTGGGGGAGTATGCCAAAGCACTCATTGTTCATGTAAAAAAACACTTACAACAATCAACAGCAATCAAAAACATGATGAAACTTTGTTCTCTCCATTGTTGTGGGCCTGGAACGCACCCAGTGAACAGAACGAGCACATACTTTCAATAGCAAGGGTGAAGTGTCTTTTTTAGAAGCAGCACAATTATCCAATAATTCAACCTATAAAAGACAACACAGGGTGGCAATTAACTTGTGTAATTGAATAATTACTGGCCAGAGAGCTAAGGCACAGTCACTGCAGAAGCTGTTCTCCAAATGTCAAAAAGCAATCGAAATAAATTACGCATCCCTCAGATCAGCCTAGCGATTAGGACAGCCATAAGAATTTACTCCGTTTCCCTCACATCAGTATACCACACACACACACATACACACACACACACACTGTAAACTCCTCCAGCTGTTAGTCTCTGATTTTTCGGGCCTCTGCTCTCACCTGCAAGAATTTTGTTCTGATCTTTTGATTTATTTATCTGAAACCATGGCTTATTCAGAGAAAGCATCACTGTATGAATACTGTCATAAACCTGGAATATATTGAAAACATCAAATCTGTGGCCTGGTGGTGGCACTAACCGAGAAACTGCCCTCCTAAAACTTCCTCTGATTGTATCTGTACTGTAAATCGTAATGTAATGCAAAAATGCAATGTCACTTAAACAGGCCATAGGTAATAATATTCAACTCTTTGTGATGAACATGTTCTCATTCAGTGTAGTTTTCATATTCATAAAGACATAGTTTTAACTCTGAGATGCTTGTGTGAACAGTGACGGAGCAGCGGAGGAATTTCCCCCTCGCACAACCTAATTAGAGATCACATCAGGGTTGTTAGGTGAATGGTTTATTCATTATCCAGAGGTACATTTAATGGGCCAAACTCATTTAGACGCTCATTATCAAACTTGGCAACAGATCATATTATCCTGCCGTTTTGATCTTTCTGAAGGACATAAGTGTAAAGAAAGGCAGAGAGAGGCGAGAGCTGTGAAAACTAACAATGTGCCCGATCGGCGCTTTGATTAAACATTGAAGGATCGCCTCTCGCAGAGAACACTGTCGTCTCTCTGCTCTGTTTCCATGGACTCCCATGAGTCCCCTACCATTGTCCAGAAGGCAGTGCAGCCACGCCCTCTAGCCGGGGATAACCTCACCTCATTGGCTGGACAAACCTTTGATGGTTTCCTGGTGCAAACAGTGAAGAGGTGTATGTGGAATTTTCACACTTTCTGCACAGTCTAATGGTTAATGAGCAAACATGGGTGGGGACTGGCTTGATTGGCAGGCCAAACTAAATATGGAGTATCAAGGTCGTCCTTAATAAGATGCTGTTGATTCATGTTTGTCATAGATCCACTGGGTCTGCACAGATGATGTCCCATGATAGTGAGCGCTCATATTTTGAAGAAAACAGGATAAAAAAAGGATATGAATAAAACAATGAGTGGTAGGCTCAAAGTATTGCTTCATGGGTGATTTAGATTATTTTTTTTTTTTCATGTTCCATTTGTTTGATATGCATAATCATGTCACAATGATTGGCTAACCCTAGAGGAAGAAAAGAGTGAGACTTGAAAAACGGGAAATGAAAAGAATGAAAGTTAGCTTGCAAATATAAGAGTTAATTTGTCAGAGACACTGCAGAGTGATGTGAAGTGCCGTGTTTATAATGAAGGACCAGAATGGAGGGAAACGGCATGGAAACAGTGGATTTCATCATAACTACCGGATGTAAGACTCTGATATTAAGAATTAGCCTAGAATCATTTTATATTTCTCTTATTGTCGACAAATCTCATGAAACAACAATGTGTTAGTCCGTCTCGCAATACATTGTGACTTCCCTACCCTGTGTGTGGCACCCAGGCCCAGGTCCTACCTACATATTTTAGTAAAAAGAAAGCAAATAAGGCTTGGTTTTATATATACTTTTTAGTACCGACTGGAATGTGTTCATAGCACTGAACAGCTGGTCAGTCTTCGATCAGATTGTTTCTCATTAAACTAGTTAGACTTTTATTATTAAGGTAAAGTACCTGTTCAGCTGCTTGATTTTCAGCAATATTTAAAGCTAATTGTTTGGCCAGTTTAAGGAATTGGGGCATGCTAGAAACAAAACATATGCCATATTAACACTTTATAAAGTTGTTAAGGGTAAATGCTTCAGCAAACAATTAGGCAAGCTGTTGGTGCTGAGCAGGTAGTGAACATGTATCAATCACTGAAAGCAGTTGCTAGAATAGCTGAAAACCAAAACAATGAGCTGAAAGATGCTAAAAAAAAAAAAAGCTTTTCAGAGTGTAACTGAATACAAATACATTATTCAGGTATGCACAAATAATGCACTCTGAACAGTTTTGAAAAAAACAAAAACTGTCCGAACATTACTCTGACCTATCACGCACCCAATTGACACAATTTACCAAAGACATAACACCAATTCGCCTCAGAGTCATAACTTCAGTCCGACTTTATTGTTGAAATAAAAATCCTTAAATAATACAAATAGAAATAGAAAAATAAGATATGTGCAGCGTTACTTGAGGATTTCTTTGTCTGAGCAAAGGATTTGTAGATTTACATGTTTTATTTGACAAAAAATCGCACCAAACGCTGGTCAACTAATGTGTGCCAAGGCCAGTTTCGTTTTCATTGTCACTTCCAGTCTTAGATTGCGCCTTTAGGGGGCTATGTTGGGGCCAGTTTCCAGGCGCTAGTGGCCAACCGATTTCCCCTGGGCCAAGCAGGGCTAACTGTGGCCTGAGGGGGAGCCAAGGGTCATAGGCAGGGCTTACCAGGCTCTGGCCAGGAAAACGGCGGCAGCAGTAGAGATGATTCTCATCAACCCGGTTTTATCGCTGAAAAATAGTAAAAAATGTATTTTGTTGACTCATGTTCGCCAGATGAGTTAGTCTCTGTTCATGAGTCGTAAGGAATCATACACGATCTTTAATATAATAAGATAATTTTGGGATGTTTCACAATCCACAACTCCGATTTAATGAAATCCAATCTTGTAAAAATTGTGCGGATGTGTTGACTGGTGGTGTTACGGGATGTCAAAGAGTAACATTACACATCTTATTTAACTTAGTTCACAGAAGACCTGTTAAAGTTAAATATCAACCGAAATTAGAAGTCTTTCTTTAGCAGGCATAAAAAGTCATATGTTATGATTTAGGAGTTTCATCTGTGTAACGGGGAACCGAGATCTCATAAAATTGAGCAATACATTAATGCAGTCTGGAAAGTAATGATATGTTATAATGTTACTGGACTCCAACAACTCCAGTGTGTGCTTTCACCATGGTGAGCCAGAATCATATTCAGTTTTTTGTTTTTTGGCATTCATTTATTTTGCTAGATAAACAGTAATTGACTCAACACTTCTTAGACGTAAAGTGCCTTAGCCCTACATCCTTATTGGCGGGTTCTAGGGCAACACTTCTGGGCAATGTACGCGATAGTAGAAACGCAAATAGTTTTTGCTCTCGCAGCTTGAGTCCCACTCGGGGCCATTAACACTAGCTTGCAAAGGCGCATTTGGAAAAGCAGCTACGGGAGCTCTATGGCAGAGGAATAAGATATATCAGGCTTTCATACACGCACCATACTTGTTAGTAGTATACACTCATTGATTGTTTTGGTCTGGGAATTGTTGACAGTATGAAAAACGTAGAATACCATCTGATTTAACCTTTGAACATTTCTTCATGTGGTGATCTCGGCTTATATGCATTATTTAAATAAACTTTGTTTAGTGGGTCATCTGCCTGCGTCGAGCCTTGAGGTATGTGGAATTAATCAGCATGTAGGCGATGAAAAAACTGTCTGTTTTAGATCCTGGCTGAGTTGATGAGTCCTATCTTCTTTAATTTCCCATCAAAATGTCGGGAAGATCACTCATTTCCCAAATTAAACATCTTTCACTGGTAACTTATTCAAGAGATTCCAATTAGCTGAAAAGTGGTTCTTCATGATTGTGTCCTCCCCCCCCCCCCACCACCCCCCTTTCCCATTCAAATACTTTAAAGAAAGCCTTAAAGGAGAAAGCTCCCCTCCCACCCCCCATCCTTTTTATCCTGTGTGTGTGTGCTGCTGCTACTGAGCTCTATCAAGTGGTATAAATCTTTAATTTTGGAGATCAGCATTAATGGCCGAAACAGCCTCAGATCTGGGCTCCGCTCCCTGCTTTCATCCTCTCAGCTAGAGGAATTCCGGGAGGGGAGGGGAATTGGGGGGCGGCTACGCGATCGTTTGCTCCCATAAGTACACAAAATTAGCTGCTTATCAGTTGATCTCCGTACATGATCCCTCAGAAATCTTTTCTGTGCATCCAAGGCCGCTGCCTTCGCCGGAGCCTCGTATCTCTGCTGGCTCCACAGAGAGGGGGTGATGGAGGAAAAAGCTCTAATTAAATCACTTTCAAAGACAATAAGGCTAGAGCTTCCTCCTCTTTCTGAACTTCCCCTGTCGCCAACAGACACTAAGCTTCACCCTTTTACCTTGCAGCTCTGTGGCGTGAAGGAAATTGAATTGTCGTTAATCTGTTTTAGCCTCCTATGTTGCCCTTCGTCCTGTTTAATCAAAATTCAGCCAGCAAAAGTAAACAGGGAGGCAGATAGAAGAAGAAAGACATGGAGGGAGAAATACTGGGTGGAGAGTGAAGCGGTGAGCACTGCAAGGCTGCTTTTGTTTTGATGTATCCCCTCGTTTGTTAACTCGACTTTCTCCTGTGCAATCAAGCACCAAATGCATCATTTTGCTGTTCTATTTTGACTTCTTTTGCCGAATGCGAGCATCAGTTATTCTCCAGCTGCTTCATAATATTGTTTTTGCCCCGTATTTCTGCACATTAATGAGTGCAGGCTGTGGAATTAGGCTGGGCGCTGCCTGTTAATGGGGCCTGTGAAAGCTGGAGAGTGACTGCAGCTCTCGTTAGCCAAGCTGGCGGCTATTGATTGCGGCAGGCCACTGGGGGCTCCCTACCTGCGGTTGACTTTGTACTTCTGCAGGAGTTGTAAGGGTCTGCTGAACAACAGGGACCACGCACATCTCAAACAAGGTCTATGAAAAGCCTATCAATTAGGCTTTGAAGGTCAAGCAAACTCTCCCTCCCTGCGCTCTCCGTCTCCCCACTCTTGCTTGGTCTTGAGAAGGCGGTATCTCCTCTGCTCCCTCCAAAATACATCTGAAGACTCCATTCAATTAAATATCTCTCAGCTCCAGCTGCTCCCTAAGTGAAAGGTCAACTAAGTCCAGGAGGCTAAAAGAGAAAGGCTTGGCTTCTTCACAACCCCTCCCCACAACAAAGCCTCCCCCAAGCAGGCACTCTTGCTCTTAATGATACCCACTGGTCAATCACTAACTAGCAGTGACAGTTGCCCCCAGAAGCACCACTGCAGACCAGAGCCAATCGATCAGGTGAAAAAAAATACATATAATGATAACCCGCAGACATAATGTCAAGCCCTTGCACTGTCCCAATTGGTTGACATTCAGGTAGATAGTGGGTAGAGAGAGCTGGCCAGACATCAAAAGCGAGGTGCAGCAGTGAGCTGTCTTGCTCTCTTGCGCCCACTGAGGTGGGTTAACCCTCTCACATGAACTCTAATTATCCACACTATGGCCTCAGGGAGTCCCAGTGGAATGACCAGCGAGTCGGACGACACACACACTCAATAACCATCAACACAAACACCACCTAATTGAGTCAAATTGGGCCTCATTACTTAAGCTTTAGTGCAGCCATGTTGAAAGTGAACATAACTGGGCGTGAGGACCCAGGGATACATCAATAGAAACGACAAATCATACTCCATTTAACATTTTTAAAGACGGTTTATATACTGTTTCTTCAAGGCAACCAATGCTTAACATTCATTTCCACTTCCACTGGCTTCTATTAATTTCACTGAGCATTAACATCAGTCCTAATACTTCATTGACACAATAGGTCAATTTTCAGTGTCTTCCAAAACAGTAACAAAACAATTCATTCATTTTGATCTGCCACCTCTATAACTAATGTTTGGTTACATTTAGGAAACTGAAACTGCTTGGGTAAGGTTAGGGTAAGAGTGGTTATGGTTAAAAATAAGAAAACACTGCCGTCATGAATAAGTGAAACAAAAGTTGACTCAATAACTTATTACTATGAAAAACACATCAGTGACCCACATTGTTGAACTGAGTGACTTCTTTTATTACCAGGAACACATACGCTGTAGTTTTTCACTCGCAGTATTTTGACTCAATAGCATTGCAGAGTTGTACTATTAGTTGTACTATTATTCTGTAGTTCTTGGATCTTGGATATTAAAATGTGTCGGTGAGTTGATTAGACCCTTCTCCTTCACCACCATCAGAATATGTGCTTAAAAGTTAATTATCAGAAGCTGACTGACTTTGAGCAAATGTTAGTGACTTAGCAGGCAGCTTCAGTGCTAAAATGCTAAGTTAATTACTCTCATACCAAAGACAAAAGAGTCCAACACACCCCTTATTTTTACGAGTTTATCCTCACTCGGCCAGTGCAAAGGTGCTTTTAGCCTGTTAATACAGCCCCAGGTCATTAAAAATGCACCTGTATTGTGTTTAGCCATGCTAGCATTCTGGCTAGAGATGGTAATGTCTGTCGGCCGGTCAGTCCACTTTGGTCCAGACTGAAATATCTCAACAACTATTGAACGGATGACGTTCTGTACAGACACGCATGGTCCCAAGAGGAATGCTACTGACATCAACTGCTGGATGGATTAATATGAAATTTGGTTGAAATGTGTCGAGATGTTAACATGCTGATGTTTGCCTTTAGGTCAAATACTGCTGTGCCTTAAGTAAAGCCTCACAGTGTAAACGACGCAGCCCTCTCATATTGAATGTGGCCAGTCTGTCGATGCAGCAGGGGTGCCAACAAAACAATGCAGGGTCGTCTGGCGAAAAAAGTTGAATCAAGCTCAACACAATGCAACATCATTCGTGAAGTCAATGCATGGGCCAATCACATACCGTATTTTCCGGACTATAAGGCGCACTTAAAAGCCTTTAATTTTCTCAAAAAACGACAGTGCGCCTTATAATCCGGAGCGCCTTATATATGGATTAATTCTGGTTGTGTTTACTGACCTCGAAGCGATTTTGTGTGGTACACGGCGCTCACGGCGCTCTGTCAAAATGTTTTAGTACGACTTTGGTAAACCACAAAGCTGCACCGCTTGCAGCATTACGGCTACCGTGGTCAGGAGCGTCGCGGAGTGATACATACTGTGCTTCACCATAATATTACAGCGTGTGTGTGTATAAGGACCCCAAAATGGCGCCTGTCAAGAGACGCGCTTACGACGCGGACTTCAAACTCAAGGCTATCAGTCACGCAGTAGAACATGGGAATAGAGCAGCTGCAAGTGAGTGTATTGTGTTGTATTTTACGTGTTACAACTGAACAAGGTTGGGAGTTATTGTGAATACGCTAAGGTTTGATTTAGCGGTATCAAACTGTTTTTTTTACGTGTTACAACTGAACAAGGTTGGGAGTTATTGTGAATACGCTCATTAACGTTTGAACAATGTTGAGAGTTTTTGTGAACACGTTTAATAAAGTTTGACTTATCTGACTGTTTTGTTTCGCTTAATGCGCCTTATAGTCCGGTGCGCCTTATATATGAAAAAAGATCGAAAATAGACTATTCATTGACAGTGCGCCTTATAATCCAGTGCGCCCTATAGTGCGGAAAATACGGTACATGCAATCACACGTTCCTGGTGGATTACTTTGTATTAAATGGGATAAAACTCTGTTTGTGTGTATGCCAATATGATTCTTCCGTGACTGTCATGAAGAAAGATACAATTGTAAATTGTTTCCAGTGTTGTAAAATCAAGGCCTGTGGGTATTATTGTAGTGCCATGTTTTGGCACCAGTACCTTAAACAACACAATCCCACCAACGCAACACCCTCCACTGTTTTAACACTTGGTTGTTTTCAGTCTGAATCCCTGTTTAGTCTAGGATTGTATTAGTTTACACTAATGTGCAAAATTAACTGAAATGGACTACATCCTTGAGAATAAACGCTTTTGTCACTGCAGATTGATTTATACACTACATAATAATAATTAAAAAACAATAATAAAAAAATTCAAAAAATCAGCAATAATGCAAACATAATTATTTGCAAATGGGATAGAATTCTGTTTGTGCAAATACCATTACGGTCATTTTAATTATAGCGAGACAAGTGGAACCATACATTTGCCCTAATACAGCTGAGCTCAAAATATAAGTGCCATTCATCTGTCTGCTTTAAAACCTGGTTCCACTTTCCCAATTATTCATTTGACGTAAAAGCTGTATCAATTAGTTGATATGATACGCAAACTAAGGCCTCTCCCCGGTCCTCTTCTCAGATTCAAGTCGGAGTGTTCCATTTTTGGATGTGTACCGGACAGACGGCCTGACTCCAGTGGCAGATGAGAAAGTGCTGGTCTGAGCCGCCCCAAACTCCCATCAATAGGCTATGGAGTGGCAGCCAAGCAGCAGTAAGACAGGATGGCTGTCGCTGCTTCACTGATTACAAAAGCAGACTGTAGGAGGATACAGCGAGACGCTAAGAGACGGGCAGGATCCCTTACACACTCCCCTTGTCTTACCTCTGGTTTCTCCATACCCCCCGCCCTGTCTTTCCCAAATGTAAAAGCGCAGACTAAAGGCGATCACATTTCCCATATTATCAATACTATCTGCTCTGTGGCCCTGTTGCAACCCTGTCGCCCATGGCCTTGTAACCTTGTTCTACACTCTCTGTCCTTCTCCACCGCTTCACTGCTCTTACTGGAAACACTTTTGATGAACCAACACAATATCCTTTCACCATAAGCAAGGATAATTTCTATTATACCATTGCAACAGAGAATATCCAACTCTGATCGGCTGGGGGATAATAAGCACACAGCTCTGTATGGCTTCTATAGCACGGTTCTTCTGGTACCCGGCTACAGCTAGTTTCTTTTTATATTGCCCTTTAAATTCTTAAAATATAAAACCAATACTCATAGTCATATTGCTAGAAAGCTGCCTTTTTAATAAGCAGGGTAATCCACAGTGACGTCTAGTTAAATAAGTAAGGACAAATTGTAATTACTCCAGTGGTTCTCAAAGGCTGCCATTCAGCTGGAAATACTTGCGACTGACTAACAATTAAACATGCTGTGTTATTAGTTCTGATTTAAAACTTATTCTTTATTTATTTATTATTCTTATTCCGAAATGGACTTTCTGAATTAGTCAATGTTCCTGACTAGTTTAAGATCAAAACCAATGTAAGATGCATACCTCAATATATTTGTTCATTTAATTAACACTGTAGGAAAACATTTAATGTTATTTGGCACGCATGGTCAAAGACTTTGACATCG
>CALSBV010012128.1:395522-425399 GCA_943590825.1 Bovichtus diacanthus
GAGGGTCTGGTCACATATTCAAATATCCTGTAAGCATCTAATTTTAATAAACACTAAATCCATAACTGGATTTGGATTTCTTCAGCTCTGGGAAAACTGAGAACCTCAGAATGTGACTGTCTCATATGACACCTTAATGATGTAGTAGTAAGCGTGTTCAGGACAGACTTAGTAAATGCTTGTATGACAGCAATGTCATTTTTCTCATCGATTAAACATTTCTGTGGCTTTTGGATTTGGACAGTAAATAAAATATTTATCGGCTGTCATTTAGAGTAGATACTTTCATAGATCACTTTCAAACCAAAAAGGGTTTATAAAAAAGTGGTTCTACAAAACTCTGACATTTCTGCTTTCAAGTCTGGTTTCATTTTCTCGATGCAAAATCTTGAGTCACACTGTTATATGACTAGAGACCTTAAGTGAGCCAGGCTGATTAAATTCCCTCTTCTCTGTGAGCATTTCACCCAGGTTCAAATGCCTCCTGAGTGCCTGAAATGATTCATTTGTTGAAGCTGTCCCTTGCATCCATTTCTACAGTTGCCGCACTAAAAGTCATTCATTTCCTTTGGCTCCTTATTTCTCCCTTTATTCTAACAGTACTACTTGCTCGCTTTGATTGAACTCAATGGGATTACAACAGAGTTAATTGCTCCTGGGTTTGTCCACTTATTACCATGTGAATTCCCCGTGGTTCCCCTTGTTTCCAGGCCTTCCATAAAGATTACCTGCTCTCGCTGCAGAATTGCTCTATTGTCTCCTATGGAGCGTGGGCTCCAAATGAAAGGTGAATGGCATGCAGTACAATAAAGAGGGCCACAGTGGCAAGAGGTGGCTGTATATGCACTAATGAAAGTATAGGTACAGCTTTTAAAAGTAGGAGTGCTGGCAGCTCTCAGATTGAGCTATTAGACCCTAGTGATTGGATAGGCTACTTTATTTACCAGCAGGTACAAGAAAAAAGAAAAGCAGCATGGCTCTAGGGTTGGCAATGGTAGCCACTTTGGCTCAGACTAAAATACCTTAGCAACTAATGGATGGATTGCCATAAAATTCCAAACACATATTGATGTTGCCCAGAGGATGAATCTGACCTGTGGTCCATTGCCTTCAAGACAATCCCTCTGTCTCCCCTTTCCTACTCTCATGCTATACTATCAATAAAGCCACAAAAAGCCCAAAGAAGTTTCACTTCAGCTCAGTATCTCACTTCATTGAACCAATACCTTTCCGTGAAGCACCAGCATCAGGTGAAAAATAAAAGTGTTCTAATACTTTGGCTTATGACCAAATACCTGCACAACAAATGACATTCCTATCAGCCTCAAATGTACTGTGTGTTAAGTGCTTATTAGCAAATATAGGCATGCTAGTACATTAAACTGAGAGGGTAAAAATGGTAAACACTACCTGCTAAATACCGGCATGGTAGACTCATGATGCGATCACACCGGATGCAAAGCACATTTTTCTCATGGCACGATTGCATAAAAAGTCAATGCAAAGGCGCAAATAGGCGGGTAAATTCACGCCGGGTAAATTGCGCAAATGCCGCAATGCAATTTGAGCAATTTGTGTGACGCTGTGCCTCAGTCGGTACAAATCGGTATCATTATTTTGGTTATTTTGATATTATATATTGTAATAAAATCCCTGGAAAATCTGTTGGGTTCATACCACTGTAGTAAACAAGATTTATTCAGCCGACTAGCTAGAGACAGTGAAATTCACTGAGCTGTGTGTGCCTCCAGATGATGTTATGAACCCAGACATGACAGCGTTGGTTTTCCAGACGTATCTTGGACTTCCACAACATGGTTGATAAAACGTTTTTGGTATCTATATAGAGGTAAGCCCTAACCCTGACCCTGACCCTGTATTGTATTTCTGCTTCTCACTACCTGTAACAACACAGGCACACAATATGCTTCCGTTTTTAAGGGAGTGCTGCTTTCAGTGTGAACACCCACGACACTATGGACCATAACATCTCAAACGCAGTTGCTTACTGCTTGCAAGTGATGAGACATGGATCTACTACCCACAGTCCTGCAGGGTGTTTTGCAAAGATCTGCAGCATTTCACACGTATAGACTTGTGAGAAGGTCAGGCAGCTATTGTTGGTAATTAACCCCCAGTGTCTACACAAGAAAACATTGCCAACAAAGCCTCACCTCAGAGGGCCATTCACCCTTAAACTTGTACTTATGACCCGAAGCCAACAATCAAGATCACCAACACACACACACATTCACACACATATATCTGAGCAGATGAGAAAAGGTCAGACATAGCACTTCCCCAAACCGTTTGTGGTGTTTTGCTTTGCCACTGGGAGAGTGGTGTGTTGAGGGACTGTCAGAACTATGAGGGCTCTGCCAACAGAGAGGTGTGCAACCTTTAGTGTCCTGGTCTTGAGGAGCACCACCGCTCTCACCTTACCATTGTTTTAAAGGCCATGTGTACTATTTACACTTTACATTTACCCTTTAGTTTGCTGTCTCCTCAGCTGGAGGTGTGACCAGCATATTTATGAGCAGATGCAGAGTCTATATATATATATATCAGCTGAGGGCATGAAAGCATCCTGAAGTTCAAAAACAAAGGACTTTAGATACACTTCCAAAGTACAGGAGGCAACATTTCGTCTCACTCACACATCATGTTCAGTGCTTTTGGTTGACATCTCTCTGATTGTCCCATTTTCTGAGGGGGTTTTGGTTGGAAGGCATTCTGGGAAAGATCAGAAATCCTCAACTGAAAAAGAAGAACGTACATAAGCGAAAGTGAAGAACTAAAATGAACATTTAATGACAAAATAAGAACGAACTGTATGCGTCTTACAGATGATTCTTCAAAGTATACGGTATATAGTATATACACACATTCATACACTGATGGCAGAGCTGCTATACAAGGTGCCAAACTGCTCATCATCTTTTCTAATGCTCATTCACACACACATACAGACCGATGGCTGTGCCTTCAGTAGCAATTTGGGGGTCAGTATCTTGCCAAAGGAAACTACGACATGCGGACTGGAGGAGCCGGGGATCGAAACCGACAATCTTCCGGTTAGTGGACGACCGCTAGCCTGCTGCAACCAAATTATTCAACCCCTTGAGAATGTAAGGATTTACAAAGATTTTCTAAGGTTTCCTAAACACCGGTAATTTGTATAAATGACATCTGTATCAGTTGAGTGACACATTCAATTTTATAATAAACGTGTGTACAAGGCCTGCATGGTCTTTGGAGTTCGTGCAGACGATTTTAGCGAGTGATGAAACTAAAGAGTGGAACTATAAGGAGGAGGTTGATGATAAGAAGAATCTTATCTTATGACCATGCACCTGGCATCATTGACATTTTAATATTCCTGGCCATTTTGAAAAACGATGAAATGCCTTCAGTGTTTAATGTTCACAATGATCGTTACAAAAAAAAAAAACTGCAGCCATCATCCACATCTTAAGCTTTAGCCCTGTAACCAGAAAACACTTCACAAGATGTTATACATAATATTATTCCATTATTATATTATTATATTTCATATTAATATAAATCTTGTGGAAAAAAAACAATATTCAAAATTTTATATGTGCTTACATTAGATGTTCAAAAAGTAAATTGACTATAAATGTATGTTCACTGCTTCTTATTTTGAGGAAACTGCAGTGTGCCTATTTTTTTCAGTCGTCAGTCGTTGAGAATACTGCTTTTTTTTCAAAATCTAAATATTCTTAAAGTGCCGTTCATGGGAATATAGTAACGATAAATTGGATACACCTCAGACCTACTTTAATGCCAAACGTTAATATAATGTGACACTGTTTGACTGTGAGACAGTCTGTGCAAATACTGGCAGCTCTGTTCACCTAAGTAACAAAAGAGAAGAAAAACCCCATTAACAATGGCTCAATTTACTCCGAAGGAATTTAATGAGGACACCATTCATGCTACTGCTCAACCATGATGACTGTTAATGTATGTCTGTACTACTCTCTGATAATGTTTAAATCAGGGATGGACCATGGAATCCTTCTTTGACTTAGCTGGCTGACTTCTGAAAGAAATATTCATGGTTTTACACCCTTTTTTTAGCCAGTATGTATCACATGACCTGCCATTCCAACTGTGGCTACTATGCCAAAATGGCTGTTCCTCTGGGGGAAGTAGCAGAAGGGAAAAATTAGGGAGAAGAAGCATGGCCCAAAGAATGTCTGATTTCATGTCTCCTACCTACACTTAACATTGGTTTTCTTGAACCATGAAGGCAATCTTTCCCTAAACTTAATAAAGTAGTTTTACTTGCCTAAACCTTAGAAAAAACCTAAGAAAACGTTCATAATTTCATTTCATTTTTGGAAGGCCTGACAAATGACCTGTTTTGTTGTTTAAGTTGCAGGACTTAGCATCTCCTGGCAACCTTGTGTCCTATAATTACGCTCTTACAACGAATGGCTTTGTCCAGATATTGTAGGAAAAGAGGTGAACATTTTGTCATTAAGAACGTTGCCTTATTATGTTGATAAGACATGTAATCTGAGCTGCATTACATTTCATTATAAGTGCACAAATGTGTAGCATACATTGTAAACATAATTGTTAGGGGACAGAGTTGCTTCAGGGTTTGTTCCAAAACAGCAAAATCTCAAAATGATCCTCTCAGCTCAATGTTGATGTTTGATCTTTTATGAATAGTGAAACGTGTTTTATTACAGTTTTTACAGACCGACACCTCTGAAGTCATGTCTTATCCACTATCATATCCGTTCCATTGGGCCACACTGAATGTCCACTACATGAGTTTTATTGAAAGGCCAATATCCGCACATTGATAAATGTCTCCAACACTACTTTAGATGGCCTGGCTGGCGGCTCATTTGGAAGAGGAGCTGAATACAAAGTTCAATCCCATCTGTCTCCAGCAGAGTTAAGAGTCAATGCTGGTGCCACAAACACTCTTCCATGACATTTGCAGTCAGCGCTGAGACACAAATCATCCTGTGGGGAGTCTTATAATTAGGAGTGTTTTGCATGATTTAATCGATCAACAGAGAAAAAAAGAGTAATATCCACAAGGTATTAATTACTGGTCTCCACATTTTTCTGTTGCCATAACCACAATTCACTCAAGTGGGACACATTTACACTCATAGTCTCTCCCTCCACAATAAAACATGAATGAGCATCCAGGGTGGTCCTGGCTTCTAACTATGCCCTGCGCCAATGCCATAGGCAAGGCGTTCCTCTGGCTCCTTTCTATACAACATCCCTCCAGCCAAGAACCAATGCCTTTTCAAGTGTGTTACACAAAGTGGAAATGTTGAATATGAGGAGGAAGGAGGACTGCACAAACACAGAAATGTGAATCAAAGGCCTGTCGGCGTCAAGGGAGGGGAATACACACACCTTAATCAAGACAAGCTTATATATTTTATTTATCGGCTATTTATTATTGAGTATATATCACTGTTAAATAATTCACCAACTTCTTCTTTCTTACCCGTAAGTTAGGTCTCGGTGCACAATACCTAGAGGGTACATTTTCGCATTCATTTTTTTTCCCAAAGTATCACTGTTAACATTAGATCTCAACTTTCTTTTACTCCCCTCAGGGGATTTTTTGATTCATAATTCAATCATTAATTCCTCCAAGGTGACGGAGGACTTCCACTAGTCTGGGTTTTGCTTTGATAATGTAATTAGCCATTAAACAGACACTGAGACATTTTAAAGGTGACATGATCCGTCTATGTCAAACTTCATCACATCCACCCTTAAGGCTCGCAATCAAATGGGGATATGTCCAAGCCAAATTGATCAGATTACCAGTGTAATCACAAGCGGTGCGGTGGTGACGGCGCTGTCAATCAGCAGGCTATAGTGAAGGGAGTCATCAGGTGGACATGTCGGTCCTGAGTTGCTCTTGGAGCACGTGAGGAGTGAATAAACAGCGTGGCTGGCCAAGCAGGCTGCCAGAGATGGTTTAATTAAAACTGTGACATTGTATCATAAAAACCAGAAACCTAATCGTGATGGAATAAGTATAATGTAATTATCAGCCAGGTTATAAATAGCTTTAATTTCATGCTTTGCGGAAAATGAAATGGAAATGGCGTGGAGGGGAGGTGCATGAATGTGTGTGTGTGTGTGTGTGTGTGTGTGTGGGTGTGTGTGTAAGTGTGTGTGTGTAAGAGGGGGTAGTTTACCGAGCTTGTCGCCACCCTCTGCCAGCGTCAAGAGACAGGAGCCAAATCCAATTTCTCCTCTCAGGTCACACGTCTGTCCACTCAGCCATCCTTCAAACTTCTCTTGATCTGTCACCCTCCTCATCATCATCCTCACTGCAACATTATCCAATGTGACTCGGGGGAAATCCGGGACTGCCAGAAAGCCACCTGGCAGGCCAAAGAGTCCTGACAGTCAGTCACCTTCCCTTCCAGATGCTTGAACAATCCCAAACTACACACTCACACTGAGACACTCACGTTCTAATTCACTAAATGACCTCAAGGAATACAGGGCGATGAGACTCTAAGTCACAGAGTAATCAAAAGCCTAATTCACTTATGCTCAAGTGTTTGGAGTCTTCAATAAAAGTTTATGTGTGTAATCCTACCATAAGAATAACTGTTTCAATTGAGCCATCTACGTTTTAATACATTACATAATTGTATTAATCTATAATTCAACTCATTACATGCTAAATCTGCTAAAGCATTTGCAATTAGCATGCTGAAATATAGAATATAAAATATAGCCTTGTAGCACGGAACGCTTTTTAACAGTACAATTAATTCCATTCATTTGCATTGTATTGAGGTGGAAGCAGAAATCTTAGGCAGATATATATATTTTTTTTTAAAACGACCTAGCTTTTTCACTTCCCATGGGTTCAATCTGATTGAAATTTTTCCTGTGAAATCGCTAGGCTCTCCAATGTCCAGCCAATTTGAAAGAAGGAGTGGGATTGACATGTCATTCAGATAATATTATTTGTTTATATCTTTATAAGTCATACAAGCAGCGAATGAGGGCCGCTGCTTATGCAGTTTGGAGGACAGTGACACTCAAAAAGTGTTTATTGACAGTGGAATTCCGTTGTTAGCCTGCTAGCCGTGCTAGCTCTATGAATGTATGTTTGCTCATACTATTTCCTGACCCTGGCTTGTCTTTTTTCAACTTTTCACAGCACTCTTAAAGAATTGTCCTGCCCATCGGACAAAGACACTTGTCACTTTAACATGTGGAGCCATGGATTAAACTGCCAACCCTGTTATTAGTGGAGGTCTGACTCTACCTACTTGAGCCACAGCCGCCCAAGTAAGGAAAGGACCGTTTCTATTTTGTAAAGACCATTTTTATGAATTCGTCTTTTAGTATTTTGAATTTGTGACAGCTTGCTAAAGCAGCAGTGCATTATTCAAATGGAGGATGTATGTTTCCTCTGTAAAGGCACCCTAGTGAGAGTGTGAATTATGAACTGTCCATAGAAAAGTTTAAAGTATTCTCTCACCCACACCTTAACTCAGGTTTGTGCCCAACCCTAATCAAACCTTAACCGCAGTGGTGGCAGATCAGGAAACAGTCATATGAATCATTGTGATGGTAACTTTTAGTGGTTTAGTTAAGAGAATTTTTTTTGCACCCGTTGTTTGTTTTTTTGTTGCTTCGAATATGCAGCTAGAAATACTTGACATTAAATGTTCTTAATGCTTAAGCTGTCCTATAAGCCAATAGGTGTTTTTCCATCCACCTCTTTTAATGCGCATGTTGAGATTCCATATAAAAAAAAAAAAACCTGAGTGGAAACGCTGCAAATTTGAAAAAGTCTTGAAATATCGTAAAAATGTTTGTCATACGTCTGAAGTAACCTTCCTCAATTAACACATGAAACAAACAGAATTGTCATATTTCAATCAAATTTTCGAAACAGTTTTTTAATCGTATGACGTAGCGCTCTCTTAATTACGTAATGTTCTCGCGCCCTCTTCTTCTGCAATGTTTTGCGACCTACTTTTTGCCACCTACTGCTTCCATCAAAGAACCAGCTGGATTGCGATTTTCTCAAAATACGGTTAAAATGTGCGATACATTTGGATGGAAACCCGACTGACATAACTCAAAAAGAAAACTCTAACTGTGTTCCGTTCAGTCGTCGGGCAAATGAGCATCTTAACAACCAACAGCAAGAGAAAAGGCTGAGATGAGACCAACACAGACAGCATTGCTGACTTGCTTGTGGGAAGATGAAATTTATGAAGAAGGTTCACAGGTGTGAGAGGTGAAAACCCAGCCGCCTGAGAGCCTAATGATCTGAGGGGGCCTTGAAGTAGTCCTGGGGGAGCCCCAATAAAGCCAAGCGGGAGAGGACCACACCAAGAAAAGACATGGTGGTCACACTGAGCCAAGAAGATTTTTCCTTTCAATAATGCAGGAGCTGATGAGGTTTGATCATTGGAAAGGAAGGGGAGAGTGGTCTGAACCTGTAGACACGCTCAGTGTTATAAGTTAGTCTTTTCTCACTCTTCTATGGTTGCCATGATCACCACATATAGTTTAATTAGCACAATGATTGCAGTGATTAAACTTGTACGAATGCTTCAAGGGTAAGTGCTTTGCTAAATGTCCAATTTCACTCGTTTCATCGAAATTTTGTTTATCAAAATGTGGACAACTATTCAGAATGTGTCAAAGTGTAATTAAAAGCCGAAACCTAGGTCAGAGCCATTCATTTTATGGCTGCTTTTAAGAAAGATATTTGAAAGGCCACTCAGTTAAAGTGAAAGTGAAAGTCTAAGCATCAGTATCAGCGTTTAATAGAAATAGAAATATAAAGAGAGCAGAGACTATGCTAAGGGAGTGATAAACAGTGCCGGGGAATAATACTGGGCTTTTAAAAACTTCCACTATTAAGGTCCCAATAAAAGGTGAGTCTTAATTATAGCTGCAGTAATAACCTACATATAGTGAAGACTGAATGAGCTTGGACTACACATAATGGTGAAGGACAAAGTCATTTTTTTTTGCACGGTGTAATCATAAAATGAAATTCCCAGTGTCCATTAAAATGAACCAGCTTATTATGCCCCAATTGCAAAAAGCTTGCAGAAGATCAGAATATCTTTAAAAATGACTATTCCCTGTTTATGTTTATTTCAGCACAAACCCTTAAGTCTTATTTGTACTTTTATTTTCTTTTTTTACCAGCCTGCAATTTGCGTTTTATTGTGTCGTATTAATTTCCCCTGAAGTGACATTCTGATAGGAGCAGAACAGATGGAAATCTAGGATTGTCCTGGCAAAATTCATCATGAAAAATGCATCAGACACCTGTGTAATTTGCCTAATCATCTTTTCCTAATAAGCTCCCTCCATTAATTATGCACGACTTCCACAATGCAATCAAGATAAAAGTAAATCTGATGACTTAATACCCTTCAAAATAATTACCCCCTCCTCCACCCTCACAGTGCCCCCCCCCCCCCCCCCCTCAGCCCACACCCATCTCTGGGACAGCTTTTCTTTTGATATGTTCCTCCCCTCCTCAAGGATTTTAATTGGGATTAGAGAACAGAAAATACCAAACGTGGCCTCTTGTCTGCCTCAGTGTAGATTAAGTAAAATTGACTTGTAACCCCATCTTACTTCAGTAACCACAAACAAGCCCTTGCATTTTTGAATTGTGCTTTAAAAGACCACTTTAAACTATGTGTCATTCCCTTATTGCACGGTAAGTATCCAACGTAATGACATTCTGCTGCTGCTGGTATTTTTAGTAACTTTGTAAATCTGTCAAATTTCCTCCGTGTACATTCTAAATGAACTTATTTGACTTCAAGGGACAGTGTGCATTATTTAGGGGGATCTATTAGCAGAAATGGAATATAATATTCATAACTATGTTTTCATGAGTGTATATTCATTTGAAAATAAGGATCGTTGTGTTTATGTTACCTTAGAATGAGCCCTTTAAATCTACATAAGGAGCAGGTCCTCTTTTGCTTTGTTGCGCCGCCATGTTTCTACAGTAGAACAGACAAACACTTGCTCTATATAGGGCATTTTGCGTTTTTCCATTACCCAGAGGCCACCACAGTGCACTGACACACTTGTAAAACTGTTTAATTGCATTGCTTCTAAAGAAGTGTTATGGTAAAGATGACCTCTGAGAGAGGTGAAGGTCCTGAAGGTTTTGCACTCATCAGCTTGTTACCGCAGGCTTGTAAAGGACTGGCTGAGCAGAGGGTTATTTGGGTGGTTGCAATCGACTACCGCGACGCTAGATGTAGCCAAATCCTACATACTGTCCCTTTAAATAGAAAGAATATATTTATCGATTTTTTATTTTTTATTATTATTAAGCCTATTATAATATCAGGAACTATGAAACATCTTCAGTAATGTGACAACACATGCGCAGCATTTATGAAAAAGTGCTTCAAATAAATGACCCTACATTTGTCATTTAGCAGACGCTCTTATCCAGAGCGACTTAAAGTGAAAAGTGATCAGGGATCAGAAAAGCACTATAAAGGTTTGGATGTAGCTCCTGTATGATCGCTGTGAAGTGTTGAAACCACTGGAGTCTCTCCAGGTGTTGTTATCACAGGGAACACCCCCCTGTAGTGGCCAGTCCACAGAAGTAAAGGTTATGTTATATGTCTGTGTCTTGGAGAGACGGATGCATTAACACCTTTTTTTTTTTTTTTTATTTGTCAAGAATACGGGTCTCAATCTGATTTGAATGCTTCTTGGATGTATTTACACTGAGGTCTTTTTTCAGGGTCAGGGTCTTGTCAAAACCTGCTGCCTAAGTTACCCACAATACAACTGGAGCATATAACCTCAAGCAGAGGCTACAGAGGTCCGGTAAGCTCATTTCTTCCTAACCCCACACGCTAAGATTTGTTTTCATTTTCAGCCTTAACTGATGTTAACTTAAGTGAGATCACTGGAGAATATTTATCAGATAGATTCCATTTAGTGTAAGCTATGGCAGACTCAGCATGCACAACACTGGTGCTGGCTAATCTAAATGAAATGAAGCCATCTTATAATTTTAGAATTTACACCTGTGCTAGTCAAAATGTCCACTGTGAATTGGGTATTTAAAGCAGATCAGCAACCTGTCATAAGAAATTGGACTCTAGTGCAATGAATGCATTCGGTATGAGGATGTACTCTAAATCTCATAGTTGTAGCTATAAGCTGACACCAAGCGGAAGGTAAAACTCCTCTAACTAACAGGTGGTTTATGTAATAATGGGTCCAAGCTAACCTAAAAACATTGTGGATGCAAATCTATCAACATAGTTATACCTCTTAAGGCCTGGAGGAAATGAAATGTTCCCACTCAGCTCCACTGCCTGTTTAACTTTGACTTGAACCTGTGGCATAGGCTTGTTGCTTAGAAGCTTGCATACATTATCATAATAATGAGTAACTCTGGGTCATCAAAGCTGCGTTATGCATCTTTAGCTGTGAAACGCTGCACCATATATGTTCCCCAGCTATGTGTTGAGCAGGTAGTACACAGCGGGTTTATCAGAGCTTTTTCGCAAAAAAAAACAAAAAAAAAAAAAACAGCTGTCTGCTGCTGGAAACCTGCTTGATAAGAGGCTAATAAGCTCCGTGTAGGAGAATTCTCTGTGAGTTTGTCACTACAAGAGACTCCTTTCAGTGTTAATGTACCAATATTGATTGGTGAAGCTTTAACGATGGAGCATCTTTGTAAATGCTGACTGACGGAGAGACAAAAGTAAATCTTTTTGACAGGCGGAAACATGCTGCCGGTGAAGAGAGCAGAAAATCTCTCTGATCAGTTTACTATGCCGATCAGAGATGTGTGTCCATCGGCAGCACCAGCCGGTGTGACCTCCTCTACCCACTTGGAGGCTGATCTCAGGATACCATTCCTGCTTTAACACCTGCACGTCACAAGTGATGCACTGCTGCTCTAAGTAGCTGTTTACGGGAGCTTTTACTTCGTTAATTTGGCGACTGCTGAAGTGTTAATCAATGCTGTTGCTGTGGCAACGGAGCAAACAGCAGAGTCCCTGTTAATTGTGCTCCATTGTTTCTGACACATGCAAAAGGAGAGACAGAGGGAAAAGTGGTGAGAGAGAGAAAACACAGTTTAGGAATGGATGGCTCTGCCCACCTACCTGCTGTGGAGGTTTAGGGTGGGATAGATCATTTTCACATTAATATATTGCAAATGTGTCAGTCATACAGTTTCTCGCAGATTTTTCTTATTTTTCAGTTGGTAATGAATGGTAAATGGACTGCATTTATATAGCGCTTTTCCAATCTTAGCGATCCCTCAAAGCGCTTTACATCACGTCAGCATTCACCCATTCACACACATTCATACTGAGTCAGAGGCGACCGTACAAGGTGCCACATGCTCATCAGTGATAACCATTCACACACACACTCACACACCGTTGGCCATCGGGAGCAATGTGGGGTTCAGTATCTTGCCCAAGGACACTTTGACATGCAGACCGCAGAGGCCGGGGATCGAACCATCGACCCTCGGACTGGTGGATAACTTTCAATACAATTACTTCTCATTGGTATTTTTCTAAATAAATGAAATGACCAACCGCCCTGCCGCCCTGCAATGTGGGGTTTCTAAATACATAGTTTTATAGTGTCCTATATTTACTTTATATTACTTTTATTCACTAAATGTTTTTGTCTGCACAAAAGCATTTCACTGCCCATTTCACATACACCTCTGAAGCTTAATGATAAAAACTTATTTTGTTTGTTTAACCTGAAACAAACAGAGAAATAACCAGAGACCTAATGTGATGGGATGACACCAGTTATCGGAACACGGGGCGTAAAGCTCCCTGACTGGCTCGTGCACAGTACACAGTCTGACAGACAAACATAAATATAAACACCTGGCAAAGTATTCAAAACCTCTGCTGTGGTAGTTCCCGCACAGTGCCTGTCTCCAGGAACACATTTTGCAATGATGACACACAAGATGAAAACAATTCCAGCTGGTAAAAATTGCTATTTCTACAATTTCTCGACAAACGGATGGGTAAACCTGGCAACGGCACAGGTTGTTGTTGTTGTTTTTTTTATATATATAAAGAGTGATGTTGCAAATGGTCACAGCCAGAGATGAGTGGACTACTGCTAGATCTCATGCTGGGCTGTTTAAGATGTCTGTGTTTTGCACATCTGGAGCAACAAAAAAAAAAGTATAGGTTGAAACATTGCTTGATGAAAACAGTAAACATAATTCAGAACGATAGCGTTGCACTCTTCTTTCCGCAGAAAGGCTGTACGGGAGGAAACAGCAGTTAGAAAAAACAGCCTCTCTCAAATGCCCACTGCCACCTGGATGATATTTCCAATGAATGATAAAAGATGCCAGCGCTGCAGCTTTGTACACTTACAGTATACTTCTTCAAGACCTCCAATCACAGGCACATTGGCCTGTGTCCCAGCGGGCAATCAACAGTGATAAACCAGTTTCTGCAGCTTTTATATACGAAATTTTGATATTGCCTCCTCAGTGCTGCATTTTATAACTCGTTTTCTCCCTTTGTTTTGCATATGCTATCTCTCATTTTTCTACGTCAAGAACCCTGATCGTCATTTTAAAAACACAATCACGTATTTGAATTGCGGGACGTCTGGAACCAGGTCACATTGACAGAACCTTTTCCAACCAGCAGTCAAATGTATACTCCGGTGTCATTTTCCACACACCTCAGTCTGGAATCTTAAACCCATGTAATCTGTTTGATTCTTATTTTGTTCAGTAATTAAAAATGCAACAATTCCCTCACTGATTTTATTTACTTTGAATCACTAAACCCTATTGTGCCAACCACGCTGCTGCTTACTTATACAATGCTAATGTTAAGTATGCGGAATACGGAAAATGTTACAAAACTGGACATAAAATGTAGAAGTTGTATGTAAAAAAAAAAATCAATAGGAAGTTTTAATGGGTTTTACGTGGGTAATGATAGAGGAGGTTAAGAGGCTAGGGCACGGGTTAATGGCACTATCAGGACGTAGACCAAGTTAAGTGCAAAGGAAAGGTCTACCACCAGAGGTTAATTAACCTTTCTAAACCCAAGGTGTCTGAACGCACATACATATTGAATGGAAGCTGCCACAAAATGCCTGTAGGTCACGGCTAATACATTCCGCAAGTTACAATTAAACCATCATCAGACTAACACCTGATCTCCTTTTAAGAGCCATTTATGAAGCTGCAATTCAGGAGGCAATTTATTACAGTCAAAAGCTGTATGAATGGGGGGCAGTTAGGTTAGCAGATATGTAATTTCAGTCCATGCAAAAGCAGTGATTGGGAAGGAAAGGCCAGTGATGCAAGCAGTTCATCCTTCTTTATGTTACTGAATACAACAGCGAGAGAACACGGAGATAAGTAAGATGACAGGAACACAAAAGAGCTTTTAGCGCTGCGCTGTGAGTTTGCTTGTGTCTACAACAGGAAAGGATTTATCTAGAGATATGCTTGTTTTAGCGGTAAATAATCAGCGTGTCCACGGACAGCTTTCTGCTGAAAACTTTCTGTAATCAGGGTAAGGGATTAGAGAAAACCTGATTTCTCCAGCTAGATGTCTCCTGAAGAAACGTATACAAGTAAGTGTGTATCTCATCAGCTTTGTCCATGTATTCATGTGCTGGACAATTACTTTGGACAGGGAAAATATTGCTGTGACAGCAGAGCAGCCATATTAAAGGAGAGACTATTACATGTAGAAATGCATTCTGTTGTTCAGAAATGTAATCCAATCGAGAAAACAATCTTACCACAAGGTCAATTCAGCTTTAATCGAGCTTGTTTTGATCATATCAACTGATCTTCCTCAGCAGATTGGGCAGAGTTTGCCCTGTTGTCATTGAATTGTAGCTGTTACAAATTGAACATTTCAATTTGCTAATGTTTGGCTTCGGCAGTCTTAGTTAGGCAAATCAACTGGATATTTCTCTACTTTAGGGTTTTCCGTACCAAACCTACAAAGTACCAGGATGTATACGTCCATATATACCTCCATGTATACCACTGCTCAGCAAAAGAACACTATCTGTGGAAACAAAACAAAAAATCTGTTCCAAACAACTGTACTATTATAGCTTAATTCTAAGAAATATAAAAAGTTTGGTCGTTCAAACAACTTTTCTTGTAAAATACTATACTGAAATACTGAAACCGCAGTCTTTTCGTTAAATATAATATGAAACGTATTTTGAAGATACGTTTCTTCTAATGATGGGATAAAGACAGTGGTATGACGACCACAGTCCCAGGGTGGACTGTGGCAAATAGTAGTTTTCTGACAAGAGAGGTTGCTCCTTATCACCAATTCCAAATATTTTATAGCTGAACCAGAAGAACCAGAGCGACTGAGAGGTCAAATGAGTTTTTTCCACAGCTGATTGATTTAATTAGCCTCAAGGAGCAATATGTATACCTGTAGTTACAGATAGTTCCAGCTCGTCACACCCAGGCTCCACACTGCCTTCCTCAGTGGCTAATACAGCCCTCAAGCTATGGAGGAAGTCAAAATGAGATGCATGCACACACCCAAAGTAACATTATCAAACGCAGCTCCTTCTTTCAAGCAGCCAGTACAGCGGGTTCTGCCATTCCCTCAGCGACTGGTATCCCTGTTGACGACTCCATGTTGGAGAGTTCCCCACGGGCAAACACTTCCAAAGGGAAAACACATCGGAAGCAGTTTTGTGCATCCTGTCTCTTGGAAGCTTCCTTGAAAAGGTGCGACGACGAAAGGAGGATAGGTGGGGTGGGGGGCTGTAATAAAAAACTTCCTAGTGAGCAATTCTTCGAACTTACACACACACACACACACACACACATGCGCGCACACACACATCCACAAACACCCAGTCAAACCCCCTCTCCCTCCCATGAGTCTGTCGATCTACACACTAAACAAAGACAACAAAGCAATCCCCACTGGAGAGCGGCCATCTCTGACTGCCTGCAGACTATCTCCTGTTTCCTCTCACACTCACACACACACACACACACACACACACACACACACACACACACGGATACACACACAACTATTCTCCATGATGTAATGAACCTGCAAGGCTTTCCCTTTTTCTCTCCTCACTCTAGGACCGTTATTTTTTTTCTTCTTCAGCTACACTTTTGATTTACTTTCAGAGAGGAAGTTTTTAGACTGCGCCCCACCCCTCTCCTTATAAAATATCTCCCCAGCCAAACCCCCCCCCCACCCCTGCTGGTATTTAAAGACAAAGTTTGAGTACATGCTGCACCTACTCTCTGGATGAGGCCTATTCCCCCGGCTCACTCTTTCCAAGTAATTGCCCTGTTTTTCAGCGAGTGCAGATTCCTGCGCCACACCAGTGCAGTGCTTTAATTTGCGGGTAAATAGGTTTTCTGCTGAGTTTAAAAGCACTGTACCAGTTGGGGGATTAAGCTTTGGGGAAATACCCTGAGCTTCAGAGAAATTATTAGGGAAGTTGTGGGAGAGCGGTGCGCTACATGATGCAAACAAGCAAGCAGCGTTGACCTGACTTGACAACAACTCGCACTTTGGATTTCTTTTCATTTGATGTGGCGAGCTAGCTTTTCGGCGACTGCACAAAGTGTGGTTAAAGGTGTCAGATTTACTACAGATGAATACAAACGTTTTCGCTGAAACTCTACAAAATTATAATCACTTCGACTTTGGGCTGGCAAACGCTACACAAGCTACCGAACATTAGCGAAAGCTTACGCTAAATGGATTGAAGGGAAACTGAAAAAAAAGCACATGCATCTGAAATAGTTAGATGTGAGACTGTCTCCTTTCAAAGCCATTTCCTTTTACCAATCTGCTAACCTTTCATTTACAGTATATTTGATTCTGTATTAAGGTCTGCTTTGTATGGAAAGGAACAGAATGTCACTTGCAAAGTCAAGGGAACAGCTGTTACCCAAAACGATCGACAGCTTTGTGTTAGTGACAGTTTCACACAATTCATTGTTACTTCTCAATCCTTTTAGTCAACATTATACAGAAAAGATGAACTTCTTTCCTTTGGATTTTGAACAAAAGCGCTGCATGTGCAATGAGGATCCCAGTTACGATGCCAAAATGGCCGGAGGGGCCAACGCACCTGGCGCACGAGGACCATCAACGTCACTTTTGGCATGAACACCTCGTGCCAGGTGTGCCGTGTTGAGCATAAACGAGGATTTACACATGGGCGGATAATTTGTTTGTCTTTCTAAAAAGCTTAGATATGACACTGAGGATATCTACATAATGTCAATTCATTTAAACACCTCTTCATTTTTACCAAAAACATAGCATTCCATTCATTTTGTACACTTGTTGTTCATTTTGCCACAGCACCCATGAATCTTAAGGGGCCATTACGCTTCAGCGAAAGTTCTTGTGAGATTGTCGAACAGTGTCTTTAGTCACTTTAGAGAAAATACATTGAGAAACATGCTGTCATCCATAGCAACAGGGTCAACCTCGACCATTTTATAAGCTCAGGAGTTCTCTCAGTCCCTCAGTAAAAGTGTCTCTCAGCAGCTTTGTGAATAGCTCTTAAGAGGAAACTCTTAAGAGGAACCTTTAGTACTCCTACTGGTAAGATAAGACACTTTATGATTATGGCCCCTGAAGTCTCCAAGCCCAAGATTGATAATCTTGATGACTTTTTGAAGGCTTTTTGAATCATGATGATTATTTCTCTGACACTTTGGAAAGCTCCTCCAGAGCCACAGAAGACATCAAACAGTGCAAGTGTTTTCACGGCCTGAGTAGTACTCCTTATGACGAGTAAACTGACCTTCATGTGGAATAGTAGTGGAGTGCCCCTCTCTTTTTTCAAATATACACAGTCATCCATTTGTGCAGTTGCAGCACAAACACTGTTTGTCTCAAAGTATGTCACGTTAGGTCTTATGTCGTGTTATGTGCTTGAGTTATGTCACAGAGATACTTATTTCAACCCAAACCATGATCTTTTCCTAAACCTTATCAAGTAGTAAGTGTGCTGTTGCTTCTGGCTGCCGATGTTTTGGGGTTAGGGTTAGTACTAAAGCCCTTTTCCAAGTGTCCAAAAAAAACCGCATCTGGCTTTTGTCTTCAGTGGGAAAGGTTAAAATTGCCATTAATTCACGGGACAAATGACTAAATAAGTAACCATCGTAATATTTTCCCTATTTACTAACCCTGCTTTCAGTACCAGCCAGTGCGTCTGTGACGTTGAATGTGACACACCAGAAGAAAAAAAAACTGAAAGGCACACTCTGGCAATGGGGAAGGATTATATCGCCTATTTTTAGTGTTTTTTCCAGTGTTTAAAAAAACCTGCATATACTGTGCATGCTCATTTTTGGTGGAAAATGGGTTTTTGGTGTTAGTTGCTTCAAAAATTAAATCTTTTGTTTGATTGAAGCAGAAATTGTATTTGTGATTTTATAATCACATTTCTTTTTGATTCTGATTTTGTGGTATATCGTGTGTATTCTATTTTAACTCAGTGTTATAACTACTTGCATAGGGCTTAAATAAAAAATATGAAATAATAATAACATAATAATAAAACCAACCAAAGTTGTTATCCACACTCAGAATTATAGTATTAAATATAACTAAAAATCTTGTAAAATCCATTGTCAGTTGTCTCCTATGTGGTTATTAAAACAAAGGGAGAAATGGTCAGATGACCTGAGGCTAACAGATGTCGTCTGTGGGGATGATGGGTAAATCGCGAATGGCTCTGATTTTATTTACTTTATTACGAAGCAAAACAAAAAAAAAAAGGTTTTACTTTTTGTGTCAGTGTCAAATGTGAACTAATGTTACTGTCCATTGTTGGACTCATTTGATGACAGCTGAATCATGGGAACTACAAAAGATACATCAGGAGATGTACTGATAATGGAGAAAAATAACAGCAAACGGCTCCCTTTGCAGAGAATGAAATGAAAAAAGGATCGGCTTTGAAAATGAAGCATACCTCTGGAGAATACTTCTTTTTTTTTTTTTTAAAAGAGTACTAAAAAAAAGGTGGGCTTCTACTCTTGTTTGTTCATCCTATATAATGATAGTCTGGCACATCCATGTGGATGTTTATCGCTCCTGATGAGCAGGTGGCACCTACTATATGGTAGCCTCTGCCACCAGTGTATGAATATGTGTGTCAATGGGTGAACGCTGACTTGTGTTGTAAAGTGCTTTGAGTGGTTGCTAAGGCGAGAAAAGGGCGATATAAAGGCGATCCATTTACCATTCAGATTCCTCAAGGTACAGGCCAAAAGTGTGAACCTCCACAATCCAATGTTCATTCTGGCATCTGATTTGGATTTAGATTTAGTCTTTAGGCACACATATGTACTAGTTTTTGTCACATTGTAGTCATTTGATTATGCCACTATTCCATTTTTACGCAGTTTAATGTTTGTCTAATTTTTTGTTTGTTTGACTGAAGTTACAGCTGGCGCTATATTTTTGATGTGTACAGTTCCCGTGGTAACAGATATCGTGCCTCTAACCCAAGCATCCCTGTGCGTTGATTAGTTTGTGGTGATTCGATGAACTGATTAAAAGAAACAGAAATAGAAAAGGGTCTTAAACCGACTGTTGCTTTTTTACAGAGGCAGATTGGTTTTTAATGGGGGCTCAACTCACTTTTATTTCTTCCTCTTCTTCTGCTACATACATTTTGATGAATTTTTCCGACTTTCTTTCTCTAAACTAAAAAGTTTTTTGATGAAATTGGACCATAACCAGACACTGCTTTGTTGTTAGAGGGTCAAAGCGCAAAAGAAGTTAGGAAGAAACTTCAACAATGTGTTGTATTTTATAGGCTGATTATCGATTGTCATGCAGAATTTGAACCTGAAAAGTAACTAAAACTCTTAAAGTTTAAAAGTAGTGTAGCAAAAAGTACAATGTTCCCCTCTGAAATACTCTATGGTAGTATAAAGTAGCAGAACATGTAAAATACTTAAGTACAAGTACCTCAAAACTGTACTTCAGTAAACTACAGTAATTGAGTAAATGTACAAGTACATGCTAGATTGCTACTCTAAGCCTCTAGGTATCATTTGCTGCAGTGCTACCTGCTCATAGGCAAAGCCAAAGTTGAATTAAAGCAGCAATATGCAACTATTTCACTTTCAAATAACAGCTTTTGATGTTACACTGACTTGTAATTGAGAGAATGGTGTCTCCGTCAGTCCTACGCCTGTTTCTCGAACATTGACTTTGGTGAGCAGGTAGAATTTCCCGCCAGACGTGCGTAAGGCTTTATGGCACTAAGTTGATTTATGGAGTTTCCTGATGGACAGAAAGCTTTACTCATTGCTAACGTAACGCTAACCGCTAACTGCTAACTGCTGCTATCTGTGGCCGGCGTCAGCAAGAGGCCACCGGAAGAGTACATGCATTTCAATTTTTTTCAAGAGCTTCGCGAAGTAAAGAGCTGCTAGCTGGCCACCTTGCTGTTAGACTAGTGAGTAATATTATCTGGCTTGCTATGTCTTGTGTTGTTGCACACATGTTTTTGCTTGATGTTTGGCTGTGGTAGCACTTGTTGACTAGTTTTTATTCATAAGTAATGTAATCATACCACATGCGTTTGGTACGATTACATTACTTATGATCCATATTTACAACAGCACGAAAAGTAAATTGCACTCTGAAACTGTACGAGCGCTAAATCGCAAAAATACCAATTCTTGCATAATGTTCCTTTAACCAAAGTAAGGAGCTGTGAATTATTAATGTTGCAAGGAAAACTAAGAGCAACATAAGAGCAACATTTCTGAGACTCTGAATATAGTTTGCTGGGCAAGACTTGGTTTTATAACCTGATATTATATGACACAGTTTTATGTGTTGAGTCTCTTTTTCTTATTTCACTGTAACATTTATATTACAGTAGGAGGTTACAGCTATGTAACATTAGGTCTATCAGTATCTTTTGACGTCTTTTGATCTTTTGGACATAGTATCTTGGTGTGGTTATTTAATACTTATTTTAAGGAGCAGAGTACAAACATGGCCTTCAATAGTGTGTTGTAATATCCCGGAGCCTTTCTCCAGCCCCTAGACCTTGTCTGTCTGACAATTCAATGCAGGCCCATTTTGCAGTTTGATGCTTGAGCGACAGCTTTTGAGTGAGTTAGCGTCCCTGACCGTCAATTAGGAGCAGACCTCATTGACACACATAAAAAAAAGCCCTGCCATCCAGTGCTTTCGGTAATTGGCATGACAGTTTATCATTATCCATGAAAACCGTTGGGTTTTGCAAACACATGGCTGTTTTGATGGTCCTCCACTTCTCGAGTGTCACTCAATTTTCTACAGCTGTTTGTTTCCACGTGATATTTTTTTTCCTCTCCCAAGGCCAAATGGTCATTTCGCTTTAATGAGCTCACCGTTCTACAAAACACAAAGCAGCAGTGGGGTGTGGAGTGCAAAGTTCCAAAGGCTGATCGAGAGTTTTAACCTAGAGTAGACAATGGGCAATTACTGCTATTGCATTTCAACAACTCCAAAAGAACATTTTTTGTATATTTGTTCTCTTTACATATTCTGTTTATTGAAAATATTACAACTTAATCTCCACGCACATGTTTTATCTACACTTCTTTAACCCCAGATTTACAAATTGTGAAATTAAATCTCAACAAAGTCGGAAAAGCTTTGTGTAAGATAAGACTATATTTACAGTTACTTAGATACATACTTTCCAAGAGTTCAGATTTGCATACATTTGAAGAGCTCGTCCTTCTCAAAAACAACAGAGACTTTACTCTCAAGAGTTTGAAAACAATTGCAGTTAAAAAAAAAAACCACACAGTACAGTTTTTATTACTTAAGTCTAACTGATACAATTATGTACTTGTCAGCAACCCAGAAGCATGGCTCAAGTGTCAACACTTGACGCAATGATTACCATTTGACAAAAACATTGTTAATTACAACTCTGAAGTTAAGTGAAGAGCTGGCACTGAAGCATTAAAACATAAATGAAGCCTTTGCCCCCATTCAGTAGAGGTAGATAATGGGATTCCACATCAATAAACACTTAAGATATTTTTTCACATCAAGAGCCAGCATCCTGTGGAAAAAAAGTGCTATTTGACAGTAATATTTCCCCTGTATTCACTTAAGAGATTTCTGTCCAACAGTGCTCCTATTTATTTTGATGTGACTTTTATTTGTTGTTGTTTTGTTTTTTTTTCTTTTAGAGCCAACTTTGATGTCTCTTGGTCTTGCAACCTTGTTTCATATAACATCTTCCAGCAAAGGTAGCCTTGCCTTCTATGTGTTGAATAATTCATGAGTTGCAATTCAATAAAATTGGATTGGGGAGAGGGAGACTCAAAAGTTAAATTACAAAACATCATATTCTTTCATCTCATGAAGTTTTTTTCTACAAAGTGCAGAGGTCAATTATGAGTCCTCTGGCAATAGCTGGTATGAATAATACACCGAAGGGCTCCAGAACCTTGGGAGAGGTCCTCCACTTGACGCTTTTACTTTTTTTTCTTCCTATCCTCAGGTTAAAAAAAAAAAAATGGACCCTTTGTCTGTGGTCTCCTGTACTGTTCATGCCTCCATAGCCTCGAGGCAAAAGAGACCTAATTTGCACCGGTCTGTTTTGGGGCCAATTATTATAATACCAAATGTACTGGAAACACAATAAAATTGAAAACAATAAAGAGTGGGCCTACCAATATCATGCATTTTAATAATCCTCTCATTAAAAATGCATTTTATCTGTTCAGCAATTTGCAGAGTTTTGCCTCGCTCTCTTTAAATTCTGCCACATTACCTGCAGAACATGGACGTCCAGCTCCTGGTGTGCAGAGAGCTGCTGGGAGGCCATTACTTCTGCTTTAAGTCCCCTTACAGAAACATCACATGAGGAAAATCACCTGAGGAGAACATCACGTGGAAAGGAATTGATTTTCATATCATAACATGTGATTAAGTGACTTGTGAAATACAACCACATGAAATTTGATTTAGCATATTCACCTCAGTCTTCCTGAATGATGATGAATGGCAGATCATATTACATTTTTACATGAAAAATCCTAATTCCTAAAATGTCCTGAAATAAAAGTACTCACTATGTAGTATGACCCCTGTCAGATATATACGTATATGCAGTATATATATATATATATATATATATATATTACATAATTGCATTACAATTCTTGATGCATTCATGTGAAAGCATAACTTGTTGCAGCTGGTTGGAGGTGAGGATCATTTTACTTTAAAAAAAAAAAAAAAAAAAACTTAAAATACTATTGGATTTCTTAACCTATCAATTGATTTGTTAAATCAATTTTGTATCAATAATCTGAATTTCCAAGGAACTACTAAATCTGTCAAATACATTTAGTGGAGGATATGGTACAATATTTCCCTCTGAATAGTAGTAGAGTAGTAAAGTAAACGGAGGTGTAAAGTTGCAGAAAATAGAAATACTCAGGTAAAGTACACATATCTCAAAATTGTAATTAAATATATTACTTGACTAAATGCATAAAAAGTCTATTCACCTTGTGATATTGATTATGCATTTGTGTTCTAACCTATCATACTTCTTTAAAGGGCTATCATAGACCTTTATAAATATGCACTTGATGACCCTGAGCTCTTGCTACGGGATTTCTGTAGTTAAGTTAGATCAAAAGTAAATAAGTATTACAATTAGATAGTTGTTTTACATAATAAAACATTTGACTACAGTGAGTTAAACAGGCCTGTATTCTTATGATCAGTTAAAAAATAAACACAAACACATTTTTAATTGAAAAGTAAAACTCTTCAATCACAGTATGAGTGTAAATATAATTGTTGTTAGTTAAAACCCTGAATGGTCCTTCACTCTGCAAGTTGAAAGAAAGAGACAGATGTTTTTTTGTAATCACCACTTAAGCCAAAACCCTGATATGAATTCAATTAAGTTACCAGCAACTTCAAAATACAGCGTATCAGATGGATTGATTATATGAGTGAAACCACTGACATACCAGGATATCCAGTACTGCTGAGTTGCTGGTTTTTCAGTGGTCTACTCTGACATGTGTCCTGTCTTGCAGCAGGACTTGGCCTCTATCAGCACTAGATGTCAGTGTTCTCGCTGCTCTGTGGAACTGCAGGCAATGTGAAATACAGCCTCAGATTTGCTCCAGAAAAATGCATCCTATTTCTTTCACTTGAAAGTCCTCGTGGATTTCATGCTATAGCCTCCTGCGTCATGGCCTGATTACTGAGGGCATCACTTTTATCTCATAATGAGCACCAAAATGCTGAGCTGCGCTTTCTTCTGCAGTCACTCTCATATCAGCCAGCGCACCGTATATTACCACTTGTTGCCTGTTCACTTGCATTTTTTAATGGAAAGATACAACTTTACACATCCAAAGTAAAATCTAATGAAGGTTTGAGAATGATTTTACCTGAGAAGGGAAAAGAAAAACAGAAAAAACATAACTACAAAAAGTTCACTCAACCGTTTCAATCTTAAGCATACAAAAAGCGATTGTATTATTTATTACTTATATGCTACATACTTAGTTTACTAATTTTTTTTAGAACAATATGAACTGACATTATAGCGGCCTTAAAGTGGGTCCTGCTTTAAGGCTCAGGAGGTGGAGTGGTCATACACCAGGCAGAGGGTCAGTGGTTCAATCCCCAACCTCTGCCATGCCATTCAGCATGTCAAATTGTCCTTGGGCAAGATGGCATGGCCAAGTGTGTGTGTGTGTGTGTGTGTGTGTGTGTGTGTGTGTGTGTGTGTGGTTATCTCTGATGAGCATGTGGCATCTTGTATAGTAACCTCTAACTCTGTTTGAATGGGTGAATGCTGATGTGTTGTAAAGCACTTTGAGTGATTGCAAAGATAAATCCAGTCCATTTACCATGTTCAATCAAAATACCACACTGGAAATCTGAAGCATAGAAATACTGGACATGTTATACAGCATGTCCAGTACAAAGGGGTTAACATGGGCCCCAGATTTTGAAGGTGAAATAATCAATCAAACATGTTTCACAAAATGAGCAATCTGCAATGTTTGTACTTTTCATAGTTTATCATTATTTATTTACAAAAGTGAGGTGTTAGTCAGACAAACACATATGATCCATTCATTGATGTACATGTCATTCAAGTTGAATCTAATTTAAGATGCTTCAAGGTTGTTTTCTCTTCACATCTGTAATTAAGGGGTCGCGCTGTTTGAGTAAAAACATTGAAAGAAAGTTTGGAACCAACCCATTTAGATTTGTGCATATAAAAAAAATATTTAAAATGACCAGCAATTTAATAAAAAAACCTACTAACCACAAGATACAACATCACATCAAATATCAACATTAGTACTCATTTCCATATCAGGCAAAACTACGGATAGCAACCCAAAATGTTTGAAGCATAGTTGCGCAACGGGAAAAGCTGATCTTCAATGATTCTTCTATAATTTGTGTTGGTTTATGTTTTAATGACATGAAGATGAGTGTTTGTATTCTACTGTTACACACATTGCATAGCCTACTTCTACACATTAACTTCAATATTTTTTGACTAAATATCTTTAAATTCTACTGAAACTAAAAAAAAAAAAAAAGAAAATCTCTTCCAAATATCCATATTTCATGGGATGTAAGCAAGTTATATGTAGTTTCAGAGTGCAGCTGGTGCAGCATCAGTCCAGCTGGGAGGTATTTCCTGTTATTGTCTCAGTGGAACAGCCAATCGGCGCACGCGTCAACATCGCAGCCCGGAAGAAGGAAGCTCAAACCAAAAAGAGCGCCTTGATTAAAACTGGGAACGTTACTCGAAGGTAAGGCCCGCATTTGTTTCAACACACGGTATACAAGCCCTGTAACGACATTTAATGCTGGTACATTGGTGGTTCGTTTCTAAAAAAGAAAGAAGCAGTGTCAAATGTAAATGTTTAAAATGTTTCATACGTTGCTCATGTCGCTTCCTCACAGATGCGATGCTGTCGTTTCGACAAAAAGTGACATCGACGTTACGTAAAATAATACAAATGTTTTGTGTCTTTTAATATTCTGTTTTCACATATTAACAGCTGTAATATACAGGTGCTGGTCACGTTAACTGTTTGACTATTGACATATTTCCTCCAAAAAAAAAGTCAGTAACCTAAAACTTTAGGTTTGTGTCTGTTTCAGTATTTTACATTTTGGGAATCACCGGAAGTCATTTCATGAACATTTTAAATAGGCTACGACAAAACACAACATAATGCCCTAATTATTCAATTTAATGAGCCTTTGATCTGCTCACCTGAATGTCAAAGTGACATGTAACCGATAGATGTAATACAACTTGGAAGGGAAAAAAAGTTAATTGGTCCCTAGTTGCCCAAATATTGCTTCAACTGTTGCTCGTAACTTTCTAGCTTATTAAGGACAACCCCTGACTGACACATTTGAATCTGGTTTTATGAATATTTGTGGTTTAAATTCTGTCTGACCTGTCACTCAGTTTGAGAGTGATGACAAGTCTGTGCTTGGAATTTTGATTGTGGGCGACATTGCAATTGGGTCATGAATTCTGCTGTTGAATCAAATACTACTTGATCAATTTTAAATAAATATGAATCAAAATAGGATCTGAAGTTGCTTATTCAGGCCTAGTTTTCTAGAATAGTTGACAACCCAGTCTCACCACGAGGTCTGTTTAGTAGTGGCTCGTTTTCGATCATATCAACAATCTTCCTCAGCGGATGAAGTTTGCCCAGTTGTAAGTGTTTCTATAATTCTTTTTTTCTTTTAGCACATTTAGTTTTAACAGTTATTGACTTGTTTTGAGAATATATGGAGAGAAGCAATCATATCATCTGGCTATAATATGTTACCCGATAAGTCATAACTGACTGAGATACGTTTTTAGTGGATAAGATAAGATATGAACTGTATTAATCCCGAAGGAAATTGTTATGCCAGAGACAACAACTTGAGAATAAAAAAAACACAACATTGTAATAAATATAAAGTGTACACAAATAGAATTTAGAACAAGAAAAGTAAGATACATCTAGTAAAATAAGTGAGCTAAAATCAAAAAATAATATTGCGCAGATGTTACTGATTGATGTTGATGTTACTTGTTTACGAGATGTATTCTAGTTGTGTCATCCTAAATAAACACTACAAAACGGCACAATATGGGTCTACTATACTAACCTGTATGTGTCACAGTAACCTTTTGTATAATATTGCCGTAAACCTGGCATCTTAGGCAGGTTTTGTGAACGCGTATGCCTTCTTATCTAACCCAGGTACAATGTTTAAACGGGTCAAACAAAAGCCAGTTGGTTGAGTTTAGGTGCACACAGAGGTAGTGGTGTTTTCTCGACACGGGCTTAATGGTAAAGTGCAGAGGTGTATTGTTGGGTGGTACTGCAGTTCAGCTCACCATGCAGTCACAGTGAGGCTCACCATGTGAGTGTCTCCCAGTAGGAGAGGTGTAACCTGGTTAGCATTGATCAAGCCCTCTTGTTTACAGTGTAGGCTCCTCAGGGACAGAACAGGGGTTAATTGCTGCTAAAGCTCTGCTCTCTGCCCACTCCTCGCTCTGCTAATACAAAGGAGATGACACTAATGAGGGAATGCATGGAGGACACTGCTTCTCCGTGGCTGTAGGTCAGCTGGGAGAGAGTTTGGTAATTACCACAGCTGGTTAAGGGACAGACCAGTGTTTGAGAGAGATTGCCTGTATTTATTTTCGCAAGAAGTTGATAGTAACCAGTAACTAACATTGTGTCTGACTGACGATCTCAATTTCAAAATTGCTTTCCAATAGACCAAACATCCGAAAGTATTCAATCATTTGAGAAGCTGTAACCTATCAGTGGTTTTAATTTATATTTGATTAATAACTTGATTGAAAAAAACATCAAATTTCTGTTTATTAATCATCAGACTATTTCCTTCACTTCTAACCAAGTCAGCCGTTTTCTCTTATGACGATTTCACTTTAAAATAAAAATTTCAATAATTTGTCTTCTGCCAATATAAATGCTTAGAATAAAAGTTAAGATTCAAATCGCAGACAACATTTTAGTGCTTTTTTTGTGGAGCAAGGTAACAGGCACACACTGATTGGCTCAGCCAGCTAGTGTGTGATACATTGGAACAAAGAAAGAATGTTTAGCGATTTGTTCAAATTTTCATATCTTTAAACTGGCTGATTAGGGGGTGTTTCTTATTGAGTTATTAGAAAAAGACAACATTTGCATATCCGACGCATAGTAGGTTGTAATTTTGGACCGTGACTCCCCCTTATGTTGTAATATCTATATAACGGGACATGGTTTTGGCATTGGAAGCGTTCTGGTTTCTGTTTGTAGCCCATTTAGTCCAAGTGGCACTGACCAATCACGTTTGAGCTTGCTTTGGTTCAATGCAGGTAAACAGTTTGTGTGGAGAGCGAAAGAGGCGGAACACATTCGCTGAAAATAAGCCTGTAAACTGACTACTTTTTTGAAATGATCCATTCATCGGCCGCACTGTTTGTGGCATTCCATTCGTGCGACGGCCGTCTGTAAACCTGTCCTGGTCTCATTGCTTATGTCTCTGCAGTGTCTTCCTCGTCACTCACACCATGAGTTTCTGCCCTGGTCCTGCCGGTCCCCTCGGGGGCACCAATATCCAGGAGCAGAGGGACCGCTGGGAGAGAAAACGCAGCCGAACAGCCAGAGAGTTGGTGCACACAGAACAACGCTACTGCCAACAGCTGGAGCTGGTCACCACTGTACGTACTGGAGCAGTCAAGGCCACCAGTTTAACCTGCTGGAGGGGACGGGTTATACTGCCTAAACTAAAGGCCGCAAAAGTATCAGTGACATGAATCCAACATTTCACTTTGCAATGATGGGTCTATTTCATTTATCATTTATAAAGAATCACATCCCTTCCAGACTTCCTGAGTTTGGTTTGGAAGTTTTGTGGAAGCTTGTCTCTCCTCTCCTCTCCTCTCCTCTCCTCTCCTCTCCTCTCCTCTCCTCTTGTCTCCTCTCCTCTTGTCTGTCCCTCCCTGAAGTCTCCTTTTATTTACCATCTCTATGATAGATCCATTCCGCTCTATGTCAATCAAGGTAAACAATCACCGTAATTTAGGCTACATGATCATATCTGTCTATGTATTATGCACATAGGCATAGGGATGCTGGAAATCAATCAGATGTGTGGCTGCTGAGAGAAAGTCAGTCTATATAATGATCATAATTAATGCTGCGTAACATTGCATTCATTTTAATGGCCAGGATGATTTCTATTGAATAGTTATAAACAATATTGACAATGATTTTAGAAAAAAAACAACAGACTGTTTGTCAAAGGAGCCACAGCGACAAGACAGGCAAGAACACTGAAGTCGAGAACGAAAACTGTGAGGAGATGATGAGGGACTGAGATGGCCCGTGCACGCAGGCGAGAGAGTCTAAGAATGCAGGGCAGTGAGGATACAGCCATTTCATTAGGAGACGAGCGTATGAGTGGATACTGATGCGCGTTCAGCCAGCGTTGGACGCATTCATATGAGACAGTCGACGGACTGTTTGTCACTTTTGGCAGAGACTCTACTAATAACACTGAGAAATGTATGGATATATTAGATTAGGCTTGATGATCAAAACATTTTTTGTTTCATGTCTGCAATTCCATCCATATTGCCTTCTCTCTCTCTCTGTCGCTCTCTCTGTCTCTCTCTCTGCCTGTCTCTCTCTCCGTCTCTCTCTCTCTGTCTCTCTCTGTCTGTCTCTCTCTCTGTCTGTTTGTCTCTCTCTCTCTGTCT
>CALSBV010012128.1:425409-461661 GCA_943590825.1 Bovichtus diacanthus
TCTCTCTCTCTCTGTCTCTCTCTCTGTCTCTCTCTCTCTCTCTGTCTCTTTCTCTCTCTCTCTTTCTCTGTGTCAGTGCCAGAATAACAAAGGCGTTGCATAACGCGCGTGATTGTTTTTTGAGAGGACACAATACTGTAATTTCTGTGTCACATATGTTTTGGACATGTTCTCATGAAGGCAGACTAAGCCGTCTTAAGGAATCCACTAACTGCAGTTCTACTATAACTCTGACTGCTGCTGTTTTGAGATTTTGAGATATTACCCTGCTACGACCGTGTGACCCGGGTTTACCTCTTCTGAAAGGGCCAGTTCAGCCAAATTACCTATTTTCTCACTCCCATCCATCCATTTTCTGCCGCTTATCTGGGTCCAGGACATGTTGGCAGCAGGCTGAGCAAGGTACTTTAAACATTGCTATCCCCAGATCCTGAGGATATTGAAGATACCCAGGCCCCATGAAATGTATAAAACATTACATCGCATTTATTTAGCTGGCACTTTTATCATGTTATTATTCAACCATGTAGATACAACCTGCAAATTGAAGAAATAAATAGAAAAAATAATCAGGCAAGTACATCAACTTCGTGAAATATGCGTAACTGCTTCAAGTGCCAGAAAATGGCGATTTATTTATTTATTTTTACAAACTAAGTGTCCTCCACCTCCAGTGGTCAAAACCAGGACACACAAAAACAAAACTATCTGCATGGCTAGATACCACTACAGGGGAGAACATATGTGTTTTTTTTTTTTGTGTACCAACCCAAATATAGTTTCCATAATAATACTAATATACATTTATACAGTACAGTGTACAACAAATAAACACAACATCTCCATGGCAAACATCCTCAGAGACAAACAGTTGAACACAGGCAGTACTGTACAGTTCAGTTCCAGTGCTACATTAAAAAGATGTGAAGTGCACTTACTGTACAATGCATATTAACAGGCTCAAGGTAGCATTCATGGAAGCCGTCCTCCCTGTGGAGAGAACAGACATTTCCACCCACCACTGCAGCCTCCTGTCTACACAATTACTCACCCTCCACCCGTTCATTCCAATTAGGAGTCATTTTAGGCCTAGTGCACATTCAATTTGCTAATCCCATTTTCACTTCAAATGACTTGAGACCAGCACAGCTGTCGCTTTATTGTGAGCGTTGTGGTACAACAACATCCCTGTGTACTTGTGCTTCATGTGAGCCATGCAGATGAATACCGTATAATGTTAACAGTCAGTCTGGGCACAGCTGTATGGGGGGGGGGGAGAGAAGAAAAAAACTACAAACCTCTTAAGTTAGTATATGTTTAGTGCAGTCTGTTGTTGGTATTGCATGTGCTGTGTTTGGAGAGTAATTGAGTTCTCTGTACCTCCTTATCTAAAAATACTTCATCAAAAGGCATATGCAATCGCAGAAAGTAACATAATTGTATCTCCGACTGCTCTCTTGTTTTTCACAGTACTTTGTGGAGATCCTGAAGGCCAAAGGAACCCTGAGGCAGGACATTAGAGAAAGCATCTTCAGTTCAATTAAAGCCGTTCATTCTGTAAACCAGTAAGTATCCTCCTGAATAATTTACAGAATATCTGTGGGATATTGGGAGGAGGATTAGTAGTTTGTCTCTTTCTTATAAACACAGTCCAGATAAGCTCTTAGTTTACCAAAGCATATTCCTTATCTTCTCCATTAGTAGGAGTCAATGATATTGTGTTGCAGTGTAGATGTGTTCTCCTTGGTGGGTGCGATAAATGCATGTCCGGTATAATTACTCCAGGTGATATCACAAGTGAAGAGCATTATTGTTACCATATAACATTCATGACTTTTCGTTACCTACCCGATTTTGCTGCTGAAGATCTCGGAGGGCAGAGTAGCCAATTGGAAGTCAGAGCTGGGAGAAGCTGATCTCACAACATGTCTAGACGTCAGATTGATCTTGCTGTCAAGTTGCTGCAAAACCCGAATCTCAACCCAAGTATCAAGTGCACTTGAAAGACTTGGTTATATAAATAAAAGGTTGACGTTTGAAGTTAGTACATGTGTACATACGAAGGCGCTGGATTCGGCGATGGTATCTATAAATCAATGAAGTTGAAAAATAGGACTTATGATGGGTTTTTGAAAGTTGATACCAAAACTGAATTTGTTTTTTTTGTTTCAAGGTGGTAAGATTGAAACTTTCATCTTTTACAATATTTAGTATCCTCACAGGTTTTTAGTCTTGCTCATTCAGAAAAGGAAAAAAAAAAAGCACCTGAAGCATTTTTACCAATGGATCAACACTAAATGTACTTGAGTGAGTTTGTATGTGCAATGATATGTAGAGTACCTTAATTAACACCCCTCATCGCGCCGGGCTTCACAACTATCCGCAGGCACCCAAAAAGCTCCGAAATTAGATAATTGCTGCCAGCGTGCGGCGCGGACAGTCAGTCAGCCTCTAAACTCGAGGAAGCCATCGTATTTGCTGTCTAGAGTCTGAACACAGTCTTAACAGAGAAACACGCGATTCCGTATTAGAATGCAGAGTTTGACAAACTGCGGCGCGAGTAGTTTGGGATACCTTTAATTGGGAGTTTCATTTCCAGACTAAATAATGAGTGGTGTAGGTTCCCTCAGGCTCTCATCCTCGGCAGACTGACAGGCTTTCTTGTTGAGAGTGCTACAATGAAGATTGAAGTATAAATTACACAGTCTGATGTATTGGATAAATGGTTCTGCAGTTCCCATACATCTTCATTATGAGCCCCTTATTGAATCAATGGTTGAAACATAATGGCAAGCACCCATTTAAAAACTGGTCCACGGAGAGACGGTGTGTTAGTGCTAGACTGATTTACCGCTGCTCGGTGATTGATTATAGATTTTCCCATATTCTCCCACTTTCTTCACTCTGACATTTGGTATACATTGAATATCAGTGGGAGAGTGCCGAGAATAATTAATAATAACCGCGGTAATAATTAATAAAGCTCCCATAGATGGATGGATGCGGGGGACTTCCTCATGCGTCGGTCACACATGAAACATCAAATATTACATACTGTAAGTTGTAACGCATTAACAGGCATGTTGTGAACGGCTTCATTCAATTGTTTTCATATTTTCTTAATCGGATAGTTTCAGACTTAAAAATCTTTTGTATTTGTTCATTTTTCAATCAATTAATCGAGTAATCGGATAAGAAATATGTTTGCTTTTTGAAGGAGCAATAGGAAATATACAAAAGAGAAAATAATACTGAACAGCTCATTGGTTTCCTTTTTTTTTTTTTTTTTTTTTTGCAAAAATCAACTTTTTTCAATATTATCTGACAAAACTAAACCCACTTAGTGCATTTAAGTGCCATATTATTATTCTCGGTTTTTATTGAAAACATTTTCTGAAATGCATAAATAGATGCGTCTTATGGGCTACTGCTTAAAGTCACCAGGCCTGTAAGGAATCGAAGCCTATTGATGATTTATTTTAGTAATCAGGTTTCCCGAGAAATCGTTTCAGCCCTAAGTGTAATGGATTACATATTTAATTCAGTAATTATTTTCCAGTTACTAGTCCCGGTGCATTTTCAGGGTGTGTTCACTGTCTGAAGGGTGGATATCAGTTTGGTCTTTCTGCTTTCAGTGGACAGTGGACTGGTCCAAGTTATGTTAGCTTGGCGCAGGAGCCCGTGTGGGGAGGCGCTAAGCTGCCACCAGAAGAGGAGAAATGCACCCCCGCTAACTCAGGAGTTGTCTTATTTACATGTTGTGTCTCCTCTGCTGGCTACTATGAGACACTGGTACGTCTACACTCAGCAATGAGCTAAGAGCGTTAATGTTGATGGTCAGTTAATCCCTCCAAACTGTAGGCTGCTTGTTTAACCGCAAGGTCTCTTTCATTTTTTCTACACAAAAAAAAATAAAATACAGATGATGCAACATGTTGTTGAGGATTTGGAGTTGTTGGTTCCTTTTGATACAAAGGAGGGCTGAGAAACAAAGTAATGTAACTAGTTACTTTTCCTGTTGAGCAAAGTCATGTATTACTTTTTCAAAGAGTATTACGCTATGATATTGATTACATTTTTTAAGTGACTCCCCCAACACCGATATGCAAGTATACAAAGACCAAATATGGTGTTTTAAAATGACACAGCAATGAGAGCTGGTTTAAAAAAAACAACTTTAGCCAACACATTTTATTACTCAGTTAACAACGACTCCTTGATAGAACCCCTACTCTCAGGAGGCCACGGTTGCTTTTATAATGTTTTTGATTTTGATTCCTCTGCTTCTCATTCTTCTCTCTTTATTATTCTTTCCCTCCTTTGTCACTTTGGCCTAAAAGGTGGGAGAGTGCCAGGTTCCGTGTCAGGACTTAGAGAGAGACAAAGGCCCGCTAGCATCCTCAGTGGCACTGCAGTCAAGGGACAATTTCACATTTTCTCTGTTGCATCAAAATGTGTTAAACAGTCAGATATACTGTGCAGTTTGGCCGAATTTGTTGAAATTTCTAGTTCTGATACATTCCCAGTCTCTATCAGCTGTATTCTGTTGTGAAACAAATCAAAACGCTAAGAAATGTTAGGCAGTCAATGACAAGCAGCGCACATATGGAAAGCTAAACAAGCGGGTCACGATATGATGGCGCTCGCATCTAATTCCAGCTGGAAGGTGGATGTGAAGAATTCCAGACTTGCTAGGGAATCTACACCTCCACCAGAGAAATATATTCACAAGATGATTTTTGCAGTTGGGCACTGATTCCTAAGACGATTTGTTGATCCTCGCGAAGCAGCAAGAAACCACTTGAATGGCAGAAACCTTCCGTGGGAGCCCTGCTTGTCAGCTCTGCGCAGCCTAATGGTTCTCTGATAGTAACACAAGTGTGTCAGTGTGTGCACAGAGGAGGTATATCCGTCTGATGTTTCTGTCTTTATTTACTTAACTCCAGAGTGCAGTGGGAATAGTAGTAATGAATTCTGCGTTCATTAAGCTTTGTTGAGTTGCATAAGAAAAGGAGCCGCGGATGTATTGATATGCCGCGCCATTCATTCTGCTTCCGACTGTTTATGGAGAACAGAGAGCCGGCAGCAGAAGGAGCAACCCAATTATCCCCAGCTGCTAACATGACAAACAGGAATCAGCAACTTGAAATAGCTGTCAGTGGATCCAGTAAGGAGCATACGATCGGCAATGGATTTGAAAGGGGGGAGAAGGCGGGCGGGCGGAGGGGGGGGGGTTCACAATCAGAATAGGTGTAGTCTGAGAGGTACATGAGACATGGAGTGGCGCGAGTCGCCGTGTTTGATCATGAATCTCATCATACAGTCCTCGCGGAGCAACACAAGGCTGCTTCATTGCTTCGTCGTCATATCAGCGATCCGTGGCTATGTTTATTTATTTCATCAAGTAGTCATTTATGTTTGCCGGATGCTCACACTGTGTCCTAACAATTAGTATTCCTCTGTTGAAGACTCCCCCAAACGAAGGCGCCTTGGCCTGAATTGTTTGGTCGAGGTTGCATCCGCCCCAGATGTCGCCACTGCTCGGAATTAATGTGGATTAACGTGACGCGCGCAGAATGCTAATGTTATCTCCATCCTGCCGCTGATGGCCAGACAATTTAATTGCTGTGGAAAAAAAGTATGAAAAATGTAATCCATAATTTCATATTTATCATAATAGCCTCTGGCAGTGAGAGGGGGAAAAAAACGGAAACACAGTTTTTCCCGCCCTTTGCCCTCGTTAGAACTCTCTCGGCTGCTCCTGCATCTCATGATTATGAACAGAGGCTACCTTGGCGCACAACTTCGTTAAAATCTATTTAAATCAACTTCAACGGCAAAGTGCTCCTTCTTACTGCATGTACGAACAGAAGTCTCTGGGAACATCATTAGAGAGTAGGATCGCGTGTGTGTGTGTGTGTGTGTGTACGCGCGTGTCTGTGTGTGTGTGTGTGGTACTTCCTCTAAGTTTGGATAACAAGCTCCTTCACAAGTGTCAACACCCCCAACCAATTGCATCCGTGTTACTGTAATGTGCCTGACAGGCTGAACGACTGCTTTGCCTCTGCCTTGATCCAGTTGTTTTGTTCCTGAGTTCAGCTGGCGTGTTCTCACTACAAAGTGGCCCTGAAGGTAGACCCACCGTCTTGGTCCCAGTAAATACGTCACCCACAGGGAGAGGCCTTCAAATGAAACCACAGAGCCTCGCCTGCTAAACCTCCCATTAACGGGGAAGCAATCCTCTGAACTTTGCTCAACCTCCGCACTCTTTCTAAACATGTGTGTCTTCGCTGAAAAACGACGCTTCAGATGTGATCTCGCCTTATTCGAGCTCCTTCTTTCCACTGATGCAGAGCAGCCGTGCATTGTCAGGCAGTAATGTGCACTAACTCAAAGTCCAATGCGGTTTGACTGGAGGCTAAGTGCTCACTGGGGGGCACTTTGAAATGAATGTGTCAAAGATCTGTGATGCACAAAAAATATGCCACACATATTGAACTACTTACCCCTGCCATGTCCTGTGTTGGAGTTAAGCATGTTGTTGTGACTCAGTAATGAGGGCCCGCTTGTTTGCGTGCCCTAAAAATGGTTGACAGTGTCTCGATGATTTACAGTGGCAAGGTCAGCATGTTGTGCGAACGATTTTGAGGCGTCAAACATTTTTTTTATGCTTCTGACTGATATTGGGATTACAATTTAGTTATTTTTGGTAAATTAAACTCCAGGACAAGGGTTTCCTCGATGAACTACATGCTGAGTTTCCAGATGCCGTTATAGCTGGCAATTTTTTTTATTTAAAATGACAAGTCGTCCAGCCCTAGTATGGTGTCTTTGTATTTGATTATATGTAAACTGTTTCTTTTTCTTTTCTTTTTTTTCCCCAGATCTCTGCTGGTCCATTTGGAAAATGGCTACTTTGGCCGAGGTTTCGACCAGATCTGTCCAAAGCTCCACCACTACAACACGTACGTGGACAACATCTATAGAGCCAGCAAAGTGCTCGGGGTAGGAACACAGTATTTCTCACTTGGTTAACACACCTCAGATTGTCGGACTCTCCTGTTGCTTTTATGAACATTTCACAAGCTTTTTACTTTAGATTTTAACGATCCCTGTAGGGAAATTGGCCAATGCATTCCTCAGTTATTGGACCGAGTGCACAATAACGAATGCATAAGTGTCTCTTTGATTCTTTGTTGCTTACAATCAACTCCGCTGCTGATGTCATGGCAACGCTTTCAAATATGTTCTGTGCATAACCTGGTTTTCACCTGGCAAATCCAAATTAATTGATTTATTGGTTAATCAGTAGGTTTATTATTAGACTTTGAACAAAGCCAGGCTAGCTGTTTCCCCCTGCTTCCAGGCTTTTGCTACCACATCCTGACTCCAGCTCAAGACGTTAGATTTATATCAATATTTTTCATCGCAATCTCACAAAATGGTTGAAAAATTGTCAAATATTGTAAAACTACACCCTCGCAAATTTCAACACGACTTCCATGAATCACATCCTGATGCAGTCGACTCACCTGATCAGTGACGGTGATCACAGTGGAGAGGTACAGAAGCGTCTTTGTTTTGTGGACTGTCCTGCCTGGAGCTCCCAGCGGAGACGTCCCGTTGCTCGCTTTGCATCAAAGCTGCGAAGATAATATTGTCTTAATTAAGAGTAAGGATGTGTCTGCGGAACACTGACTAATTGCATTGATTATAGAACGAGCCCTGCAAGTTTGCATTGATCCCCCTGCAGATCGACATCCATTATAATTGAATAAACGGGGAAGCGCGTTGTCGTGACAGGTGTGCTAGTTTACTCAGGTGACCAGTGAGCGATCTTCTAAACAGTAGAAATCATTCAGTGCCCTAATGAGAGTAACCAATGACCCACATCAGCCTGATTTATGTTTGTTTTTTTCTTCTCTCAAACATGTCTGCAAAAATGTACTGAAGCAGCATTCTGACAATATGAAAGCAATATCAGTAAAACCATCATGCAACATCATATGCCTGTAATTAGGGATGGGTGATAATTCAGTATTATTGTAAATCGACTTTCAATGTCTCATCTTGTAGTTATAAACTGAAAAAATACTTATTTAACTGTTCTTTTTACCAGATTCAGAGCATTGTTCTAGAAACAAACAACTATTTGCTATGTAAAGATGTAAGGGAGGTTGATAAGGAACCGTTTAACCATTAACCTACAATAAGACTTTTCAGCGATGAGATGAAACGCTTCGCAAAACTCGCTAAAATGAGAAATGCTGGTTCACCTTAAAAGGTCGGCCCACCTTCATTGAGCCTGAGCCGCAGTTGTTGCTAACTTCGGGGGCTAACCCTTTCGCAGACCTCGGTTTGGGTCTTGAGGAGTTGTAGCATTTATTCACCCACTAATAAACTGCACACGCACAGCGCTCTGCTGCGTTGGCAGCCGTAGCGTTTCCTCTAACTTCATACTCCTCGTCAGACACACGGTGGAGTGCCAGTTTTACATCCATGAAGATTGTGGTCTCGTGTAACAGTGGAGCACAGTTTATTGCATTGAATATCAGTTTGATTACTTTATATGTGATTTTGAACGCATTTGCATGTTTTTATATTGTGATACATTACTATCTATTACAAATGTATATAAGGCTCAGCAGTTGGTCACTGTAGTTATCAGCAGACGTTATTCAAACAGGAGGAAATGGTGCACTACTTTCAAGGTGGATTAATCCGCATTTGGCGCTCTTCTGATGTGCTATCTGGGATTGGGTCAAAACAAACTTCAGGTTGTGTGTTCATGGTAATGTAGGAAAAAAAAGTGTTTTTTGCACAGAGGAATATGACATACAATGCTTTGATACACAATACACGTTAGTAGGATATGTTGGGTTGGCCCTTCTAATCAGATTTAAGAAATATATAGAATATTTCCAGACAAACTCCTGAGACAGCTGGAGGAGGCAAGGTACAAATGATAACATTGGGTGTTCTTGCCATAATATACCGTAGCTGGGCCATAGAGTTTGTGTTTCTAAATACTGAAGTCATCCGAGTTGTAGTGGATACAGTTTATCTCGCTGTCTTTCGTGACTGACAACGTGCAGTGCTGTAACATTTATGTTTCTACTCAGAGTTGGCAACCTTCAACACTAAATCCAAACTGTCAACTGTTTCAGGTGTTTTACACCCTGACTTGGCTCTGCCACTACTACAACCTCCTCAGCCTGATAAGAGATTCCTCTCACATTGTCCGCATCATTCTACTCACTCACCACCTTTAGTGCTTACCGCAGATGGCATCTAAAGTCAAGTGGCATACAATGTTTCCCAAAGCTGTGAAATAGGGAAGAGCTATCCTCAGGTCTTTTTTATTTATTTTTTTTTTTATATATAAATACAACAGCAATGTTTATTCTGATGATTTAGAGGAATGACAAGATAAGGCTTTTTCTTTTTTTTTTTTGTCATCCAAATGTTGACATATACTCCTGCTGACATGATGTGCAAATGCATATTTAATAACATCTACAGCCTTCCTCCCCCCTCCGCCTCCGCATACCTCAGCTGGCAATCTAGCACATTGAGTGACAACGAGATGATTTTGGGGTCTTATCAGGGGAGAACGCATCTAGAAAGTGACATGAAATTCGGGGGTCGTCACTGGTTGTGACATGTCCATCACCGGTGGACAAGCGCCATGCAGATGCTGCTCGCAAAACAACAAGCAGACAGTTCAGTGAATCCACATACGACGCATACAACATGAAGTAGTAGTAGTTACATGAAGTGTAGTCTAAAGCACTTAAATATGTTATCTTAAAACCTGTTTGGATGGATTTTCATATTGCATGTGCTTATCAGAAATTTGGTTCCCAATGTAGTCCCAAAATATTGAACAGCCCACGAAGAACATGTCTTGTAAATGTGCCTGTATGTCTCTGAGAAGAACTTCACAGTATCTTGTGTGTTGTCTTAGATCCAGCTGAAGAAAAACAAGGCCTTCAGACGTTTTAAGAAACTACAGGAAGCCCGACCAGAGTTCAACAACCAAACGCTGGAGGACTTACTTCAACTTCCCATTCAGCGGATTGATCAGTAAGATTTCTGTTATCTGTTTTAAACGTGAAGGCCGGATGTTGTTCTTTTTTTCTAGCTGCATGTCTACAGGGAGTTGTGAAAATACCAACTGGAGACGCAAAACAACCAACACAAGACACAAAATGACCAAAACAAGCAAAAGGACAACACAGAGATACCAAATGACCACAAAGAGACGCAAAACCTTTTTAATTAACGTTTCAGAAAAACAGCTGTGATGAGCATGGAGAGAGAGAGACACACACACACACACAGGTGGTATCTTCACCTCTCTGCCTTTTTTAAAGTACTACATTTCCTTCTACATTTCCCCTCTGTCCTTCATAGGACAACACTAAAACACTTGCTGTTCATGCAAACAGGGATAGATCAGAAAACGGGGAAATGTCGCATCAAACTACTTATGTTCATGGAGTTGATGGTAAACTTGTGAATTTTGTCGGCTACCTTCTCAGCATCTTGAGAAGTTCATTGTTGAGCTGTGAATGGCTCCATGAAGCACGCGTCAGCGCCAGAAACCTTTTTATTTAGAGTTGCAGAACTATGAAAAACACGGAAAGGAAACAAGTAAGGACGAATAATATCCTTCCTCCGATGATATGATACATCAACGTTATGTTGCAATGTTATTTTCTCCACCTATGCATATACAGCGCAGAGAACCTCAAAGGCGTTCAACACACGCGGAAGGAACGGAACATCACAAATTGATGATCTCTCGCAGTGTAAGAGAGCGTGATCTTTCATTTAACTACCAGAAAATGTTTGCAGCACGTCTTCAATTGTCTCTTTGTAATTGATGCTCAAGTCGTATGGAATATTTCTCTCTCTTTTTTTTCTTCTTCTTCTTTAAAACAACAAACTGAGTGTTTGTGGAGGTGTTCCGGTGGTGCTGTTCCACCATCGAGAGCCCTGCTGGAGATGGGTCACAGATTTCACGCTTGACTTCTGTTGGTTGTTTTCCTTTCACTCGTCACCCGCTGCACTGCACAATGTATAGTCTCTGTGACGGACGTAATTATTGTTATCTGATGTGTCACCCATGTAAGTTCTCAGACTGTCCAGAAACTGTCAACATCTCTTTTGCTAAGCACAAGTTTTTGTCGGCTGTAATTTCATGCGGTCTTGATCTTTCTTGTTAATTAGTGGAACGAGGAGAAATGGGCCTGAAACGTGCTTTCCAATGACGCACATATCTGACAATGGTTTATCAAGCTGCCGGGTTGTATCTTAATTAGGCCCTTCTCATGTTCTCATCTCTCCAGATGTACCAGTCGAGCACTCCAAATGTTCCATCCATCCATCATGCAAGAGAAAAGTTTTCTCTGAAACACTTCCCTGTATATTTAATTTATGTTAACTTTCTCCTCTACAACAATGGCTCGCCTTCCCTTTTTATTTTCTCACTGTTCACACGCTTCCGCGACAATGTGGAACTCTGGGACGCATGTGTCCAATCCTTAGAAAATATCATAGGGATCCAACCTTTCTCCACAGATACGATATAAATCAACACGGTACTAATCCAACACCAGAGCTCTCTTTTTCACAACATCTGTATACCTCATCGTGCTAACCACCTAGTAATCATTCTGATGTAAGGTACTCTTGCAGGCGTGTTGTCATCATTAGGTTAATTGAAACTGTTGGCGGGGAAACTCCACAGTTCACATTCATGGGTCATTCGCTCACACCGCTGTGGGGAAACCGTAAGTAGAGAAACATGTTTGGCTGGATTGAAAATAGATTGGGACTCTGTAAAAACTGATAGGATCAAAGTATGCCTGGATCGGACCAAGTCCTTGGGTCATCACCACACACTAGTCGCTGGGATGTGCCGATCCAGGAAGCAAATGGGATTAAAAATAAATAAAAGTAATTTTCTAGGGCCTTGGTGCACATTAATGCTAGAAAAACAGCACAGTGACACGTATCCTGGTCCATCAAAGTGCGTCCGTGCTAATGCTATACAAATGATTCGCCATCTGTGTGTATTGCCACTAGTCACATCATTTTAGCTTAGAGCGTAATTATGAGTAGTCGAGTGGGGGGAAAAAATCTGATAGTTGTAATTTGGAGTTGGAGAAATCAGGAATTTCTGAGAGCTGCAACATCTCCCCAGTTGGCAAAGAAATACTACACACGTGCCAACACACCAGTGGTAAAGTGGTTGCAAAGCCTCCATCACTGACACAGTTTGTGCCACGAAACGCAGTTGTCGCCCCCTTCGTACCACACACAGATGTATAAATAGGTCAAAGATTTTAAATAAGACTCGATTTTTGGAACAGAATAATATATTGTGAACGACATGCATACACGCAAAAATGAAATAATGGGGTAAATGGACTGCTTTCGTAGTCTTTGCGAACACTTTTAAAACGCATGTCAGCATTCACCAATTCACACGCTCACACATTCATACAGAGGCAGAGGCTACCGTACAAGGTCTTGCCTGCTCATCAGGAGTGATAAACATTCACACACACTCGCACATCGTTGGCCATGCCATTGGGAGCAATTTGCCCAAGGACACTTCGACATGTTGACTGCAGGGGCCAAGGGTCGAACCTTCCGATTGTTCATTTTGTACGCTTTTGTACAATTATGGTTACAGACTTTCTCTCTCTTCACTTTCCCACACATGTATTTAGAGTGTAAAAAGAAAATTGGCCAAAAAAGAGCCAAACGCACATTAAAACAAAGTGAAAGATGAATTTGGCTGGTAGCGTGTTCTTTAGATATCGCCGTAATATCGTTATTGTAGAATTCTTTTGGCCTCATTTAGTGAAAATCCGATTTTGAAGACAGCGCTACTTCCATGGTATGATTTAGTCTTTAGGTATTTCGATATGTCTTCGACATGTTTTCTGTACAAGTGTGGGAGGCCTGTTTACTTTTTACATAACCAATAGGGGAAATGAGAGTCCCCTCCTTCCCTCATATGAGTATACTGACCACTGTTGTATTTGACTCTGACACATAATCAGTCGGCCTCATTCTCTCCTGCTCAGCCCTCTCTCACTGCGCCTTTTTCTCTGCACCACCCATCATCATCATTGATTTGTCTGTCTTTCTCAGTGAAACTGGGGAGACTCGAGGGACGTGTCTAATTGTATGATGATTTTAAGTGGCACGGCTAGATAATCATCTACGTCTGGCGCCTTACCTTGCTCCGGCTCTGTGGATGAGAAGAGCAGGAAATTGTTGTCACTTATCACCATTCAAGGATGATGGATGGCGAGTAGGGGCCCAGAGTGTGGATACTTATGTTGCTGCTGGGGGAGGAATAAAATCATTGCTTTTATTAAGTGGCATTCACTAGAGCCGGCTGGAGCAGTCATCGGCGTCCTCCCCACTGAGATCACAATTATGACAGTGATGGGGTCTCGAGTTGATTGTGGCGGTGAATAGCAGCCCTCTTCGCCTGCATTGGCCGTGTTGTGTCGATAATAGAGATGCAGCTCTCATAGAGATGGTAGCACTTGGAGGCCTTGGGATATATTTGCTCTAAGCTGAGCACCATTTAGTATAACAAGGGAATGGCCCAGTGGTCGTCTCACTGTAGAGAGTGAGCATGCTCTATGTAAAGGTCGTACAACTCCAGAGGTCTCGGGGGTCATTGTCATACTTGCTAAGCATAGAGGAGTGTGTAGCTGTGTGCTGTGCTGGCCATGCTTGATTTTGTCTTTCAATTGTCAAGGTGGGATTTCAAATTGACTACTTTACGTGCTCAGGTAGTTCCATCATCTCCAAACAGCCGAACACAGTAAGGGTCTCCTACACAAGGTCAGAGCATTGATTAATTTCTTTTGAAAGAATTCAGCATTTAGGATGGAGTTTGTCTTAAGTAGCTCCTCTCCGTGGTCTGTAGGTTGCATTTTCAGGTTGTATTTCCTTTTAATCATTTTTGTTACTTTGTCTGTCAGTTGACCCTGTGGTTCATTGCCAAGTTTTGAAGTGAGGCTTGCAATGAAACAAAGTGCCTCAATTATGGTGAGACATTGTTTTGTGGTGAATTTTGCATTGACTCTTTCGACCCTGAATGTAGAGACGACGTTTCCTAGCTGAGAAGAAAAGTTAAAGTTTTTGATTATTGAATATGCGGCGTTGCTCTGTCAAAATCAGTAGGACGTCGCAGCGGCTAATTTTCAAGATGAACGTGGATTCATGTCAGCATCTCGTTTTTTTGTTGTTGTCAATTTTGATTTTATAGAAACAAAGTCTCGTTTTTAGAATATGAAACTCTTAATAGCCAAATTCAGACGACAAAAAAAACCATTTTTGAAGCTGGTAAAGAAATGATGACAAGCTCAGCAAACACTGCCACCCACACTCTGATCCCACTCAGCGCTGCTCCCCTTCCCGCCCTCCCTCCTGCTACGTCGCCCTGAAATTATGAATGAAAAGCTTATAGGAGGAAAGCAGGGTCCGGGACAGAAGGTTTTTCGTCTGATTCTAAAGTCTTGGCTTTCAGAATATAAAACTATTAATAAATATTAAGTATGAAATGATCGGCAAATTCGGATGATAAATAAAACTTTGACGTTTGTAAAAATTTGGTGACAAGCGGAAAGTAGAGCACCTTTTACGGCAGAGGCATTACAATAGGAAATGTGTGTGTTTTTTTTCTGGAAATACACACACACACACACTCGCCAACTTTGTTCGGCACTACTTTTGCTCATCCGAGAAAAAAAACCAAAACAATCCTCGTCCTCTATGCTAGTAGTTTATAAATGAGTTAGCCTAAGCATACCGATCGATGGATTCACGTGCTTTTTCTCAGCGATGGGTTATGAATATATACCCTACATGTCAACATGTCTCACGTTTTACCTGTAAGTGTCGGTGCCTTTGATCGTCTGTAATGTGAAAGCATCAGATTTGCACACACAAAAAAAACCATAAAGTGTACGTATTAAAGAACGGGACACCGTGTTCAACGATGCCAACCCTATTCATTGTTTTATTTACGGAGTCCATACAGCATTATTGTAAGAAGGATGACGCTGAACCAGGAACTGAGGTTAGTGCCTTTTTTTTTTTTTTTTTTTTATCGCTTTACAAGTGCAGTCCATTTCCCAGCGGAGCCACTTGTTGTGTTACACGTCACACCGTTTTTGCCTCTCTCTGTTATTATACACTGGGGCAGCTTTATGCCTCCGTTGTTTGGTTCAGTGTGAGGAAGGGGGGGGAAGCAAAGCGGGCGTAATGGCGGATCGTCTTTACGGCAGTATCGCGGAATTTCTGTGTAAAAGGGGCTAATTGACGGAGTGAAGAAAAACAAGTCCGATGCTTCGACTGACAGGCTTCTTGACTGATGATTCTAATCATTAAGGTTCATGAGGCAGCCCTAATTATTTCCCTGCATGTATTAACTTAAAACTGTCCGACTCTAATTCTCACACTGATTTAAGTTGACTTATGCAGCGGCAAACGGTAATAAAAGCTCCAATCATTCTGGAGTTTGACTGAAAAGTGTTTCCTTATGTCTACATTTTCACACAGTTGCTTTCTCTTTGAGTAAATCCCTGTTAGTCACCCTTTCAGTGAAAGATAAGACACTCTTCACAATCACTTTATATTACATTTTAATTGCTCAATTTTGGACAGTGGAGTATCTCTAGTACTCTGTATTTACCACGGATGTGCATTCCTTCCCTTTTAAGCTATTAAAGTTGAGTAATTACCCGCAAGCCCATGCCATGTTCACTAACCCATGCAGAAGCCTGCCAGTGCATCTTGTCTCTTAATTACAAATTTGAATCCTTAATGCATGTATGGGAAGCAAAATAATTAGACAGATATTTCATCTATCTCTTTTCTTTATTGACGTGTGTGCAAATGCCCAAATGACCTGACATGTCTGCCAGGAGTGAGTGAGAAAAAAGCCTGCATATCATCTGCATATTATAAAGGAATTAGCAGCTCCTGCTTGCAGCGGGCGGCAGCAGGCACATCCCTCCGTCAGCGCATGCTTTGTAAAGCTGCATTCTTCATTAGAATATCTGAACTGTCATAAATATGGTTCAGATTACGTTATTGTCTCATTATCTTTTCTTTGCTTTGCTGCTAATGAGCGGGACAGGGCAGCTAAACGAGCGAGTTCCGTTTACATTATTTGAAATGTGCCGTAATAATGCTCATTAGAGTGTTCCCTTTTTGTTACACAGTTGCTTTAATTAGATTTTCGTCTCCACTCCTTTTAATAAGAACGAGGGCATCCATCGCTAATAATGCCTGTAATGTATTTGTTATTACAAGAGGAGACAAGAAGGAAAAGAAGTGAAATTATTTCTCTTTTTAAGTGTCTCTTAATTGAAAGAGGCTTAATTGGATCTTGTTTAGCTTCCGTTTTATTTCCAATGAGTAATCGACTACATGCCCTGCTCATCTTCCTCCTCCTCCTCCTCCACCACCCACAGACCAACCACCATGCTAACCCGCTGTTCTCTACTTCGGCTCCTGTTAATTAATGGTAATGCAGCACCAGCCGCACAAACACACCTGACCAGGTTAGTTTCATGGCCTTCTTCAGTGGATGGAGTCGCTCAGTTGTAATGGAGATATGTTGTACAACCGCGAACAGGCGGTTGTACAAAGGGGGAAAATTGTAACCGCCGTCTCTGTTCGAAGCTGGTCCCTGGTGTCAGATAGGAAAGTCTTCCTTGATCCTTCTCTGGTCGTCCACACGCCACTGAGTTGACCTCTTCCCAGTGGACGCCGTAAATGGTTTTGGTCTGGTGTTCACAGATGGCTCACGTTCTCCGTTTCTAGTGTTCATGCACTCTCTTGCCAGCAGAGACCTTAAGGTGTTGGATGGTTTGTGGACAGTGCAGATTCTGAAAACTGGCTACAGTAGATATTTTAAGTCGGGCTGGGATTCACCGGCCACTTCTTGTATCCACTCGTCTGGAGGGCTTTCTATGTTGACTTTGCTTTACAAGAAGACCACCTTTTTTACACCTAAACAACAGAACTTTGACAACAACTAAATGTAATGCAACCTGTATGACAATAGTGTAAGCATACCTATGTAAGAATAATATATAAATGTATATTAATACGGGAACTTAACAGCCTTAGCCCTTAGTATTTACCAAGTATTTACCCAAATAAAAAAAAAACTGACTGCTAGTAAAGAGTCATGTAACATAATTACTAAGTAAGAAGTCTTCAACATTCAGTCAAGCTGCACGTTTCCTCGCGCAGCTTAAAGAATTGCCATTGTGTTGTTATATTCTCTACACACAGTCTATACAAACACGATCACAGTACACTGTTGTCCCTCTCGCAACACATGTCTCACGCCACCACATGGACCAGTAGCAGTGGTGTATAGTCTGCTGGTATCACTAATAGCCTCTCTCAGTGGCACCACTGTGTCTCTAAAATGAGCCCAGAGTGCACAAAGAGAGGGCTGCAAAGGCAGACAGACACAGTGGAAATCAATGTCAATTGTCAATGCACTTCAAGGTCACATCATCCTAGTAAAAAGGATAAAGATTTCTGTGGAAGCTAACACTCTTCACAACTGTTACTTTAGATGGAATCTGAAAATGGGACCACAAGTCACTTAAATTCACCTTAAACAGATTGCATTTTCTGAATTTTTTTTTTTTTTGCTTTGTTTTTTTATCATCTTATTCAGGGTGAATGTATGTATGTGTATGTGTTTTAGTTTTCATTTAAACCTGATACATTATGCAAGAAGGTTGTCTATATCTATGCTGTAATTCTATTTCCGTACAGGTTTTTATTTTTGTTTAAAATGATTTCATCAGTTTTTTGATTTTTATTTATTTATTTTTAATGTTGAGGTCCATTTTCTTTATGGTTTTGTCGTCTGCTAACTTCCGGATGGAGTAATAGCGGGTGTTCCTTTTGTTTTCTGCCGAGCAATGTTTTTTAGGAAGAAGGCTCAAGTAAAACCAGTGTTACAGCTGTTTCAGTCAGATGTTGTCACCATCAACACTACTTCAAAGCGAGACCTTCTCTCTCCGTCTGCATCAATAAGGAGCTTAAATCAGACTGCGTGTATACGTTTTCTGGCCTGTTAAGTTCCTCTGAGGGGCATTTTGTGAGGCGCCACTATTATTTTCCTGCATCCAGTTTGCAGTGACGGGTCAAAGAATGTACAGTTCAACAGTGGCTGTGGCTCTGATAAATGTCTGGGCTACAAGAGTAACGTCGGATGGAAATGAAAAGCCCGTCTGAGTGTTTGTTGTTCCACTTGCACTTCTTCCAGTGATATTTTTAGACGATGAGCATACAGTGACCTTGTTTATTTTTTTCCGTTTCCTCCCAGGTATAAGCATTTCCTACAGGACCTGACTGCCAACACAAGTCCAGACAACCCAGAGTTTCAGCAGCTTTCAAGTGAGTCTTTTTTTTCTGATCGTGCTGCTGCTCTCAATAATCATTTTACTGTATTTCAAGGAAAATATCTGCAGATTAAACCTGAGTGCTTTTAGAGTGGAGCAATGTGTCTGCACGCTCAAATTTGCACACATGTGAGGCTGAGGTTGATGTTGTTGTCACCTCTTCCTCTTCCCAATCTGTCGGGATTGTTGGGGTTTGTCAGCGACGGCAACCTAACAACAAGTGATGAGCGTGCGGTTTGTGCTTTGCATCACTAGTCACAAAGACTTTCGGCTCACTCGCAGTGGAACTCTTCCTCGCTGTGACAAACATTTTGGAGCACAGGAGAGTTAAGTAAAGTTGTGCAATTATAGAATGTAAGGCCAGTCCTCCAACAGCTGGAAAACAAAACCAAAAAAAAAAAAAAAAAAAAACAACCTGTGAAGACTTTCATCTCAGCAGTCAGACTCTGTCATAGTGAGAGACAGCCCTCATTATCTTCATTTGAGGAACAAAGAAAAGTGCTCTCTTTCCCTTTCATTCCTCATTTGTTGTTATTGTCACAGCAGCGCTTGGATAGCAGAGAAATGAAAGCGAGGCAAAGCTCAATATGCGTGTAAGTTCTAGTTTGATGTGGATTTTGACATAATTAATTGGGAGCGGATCAGAGGATATTAAGCGGGAGCTATATTAATAAATAAAATCTTCAACATCAACACAAATCCCGATAATGACTAATTTCAATCGTCAAATAAACAGCGAATCTGACTCAAGTGCGAATGTACACAAGGAATTATTTATGTGTATCAATTAAAATCTCATTGCTAGTGTGCTGCCTTTGCTTACAAATTAAAACAGCCCCTGACTCTAAGATGAAGGTACATATCTAAATGTGCTCCACCATTGCCTCTTCCTCTTCTCATTAGAGATCCTTTTTTTAAACTCTGCTGCTTTTTAGTGTGTGGTGTGTGTGTGTGGGGTGCGTGTGTGCGAGGAAAACGTCCTATAGTCAGCCTGGTTGTATTGTAAAGGGAATTATTTAAAAAAGAAATTCCAGACAAATCACATTGTATATGATTAAGCAAACTAGCAGATATAATCACAAGAGGCTTTGTTGTTGTTGTTTTCTCTTGTTGTGCTGCTCTGTGTCAGTTTGCTCTTCCTTTTCTTTGTTTCCCCCCCCCCCCCCCCCCCAAGCTCCCCTTTTCCCCTGCATTCAGGCTGGATTTAATTGTTGTAATTGCGGTGCTTCAGGAGTTTTCATCAGCCACGCTTTAATACAACACTCCTAATGCCTGACTCCGCTGTACTATGACCTGATGCAACTCTTAAACTCTCTTCAACAATAAAAGTTAACAGTCCTCATGCCGTGGTCAAACACTGTCTAAATAGTGAATAAATGGGAGAAAGAGATATAAGAAGTGGAAGATGTCTTCCGAATGTCTAATGGGCTGGATGTATTATTAATGCCTCGGCCAGAACTCAGCCCAAGAATACTGTAATTAGGAGTTGTTGTTTTTCTAAAGCAGGCAATGGAAAAAATTCCAAACACGTACAACAAAGGGAAAAAGTCTACACGGATGCCTTGTTTGGTTTACATTGTAATTGTTGTGAAGTTAAGCGAGCCAATTAGGCCGTGATTATTTTAGTGTAGACAAGTCACCCTGAGGATCAAGTTCATCCACTGAGTTTCAGTGCTCAGAACAAAAGCAGGAAAGTTGAGCCTGAAATTAGAATCCATCTGTTTGTTGTTATTTTGGACGCGTTAATGATGTAGTTCTAAATGTTTACAGCAATTATTATGGCTGGCACACAGTAATTGGATGCGTCTGTCTATTTTGATGATTTGCTTATTTGTTATGTTTAGATTTTAAAGCTTTGTACAAAAAAAGTGTGCGACTGTAGATGTCCCATACTACTGTTAGTCCATTGACAGTTCGGTTGATTTACATTGAAAATTGTTCAGTTTTGATATTCGATTGATTGACTGAGCATGGCGGGGTATTGTTCCTCAGTGCATTTTGAATATGGGCTTAACTGTGTCCATGGTTTTGAGTATGGAAGACTGTAAAGTACTGAAAGTTGGGGTTTTTGTGTAGTGTTGGATCAGATAATTCTTTATATACACCATCATTTAGTTTATTTCTGTAAAAGTAACATTAAACCCAGGTACGTTGGCAAATATCCTTAGTATTTAGTTGGCTATATGTAGGTGTATAGCAGCCTAAAAAGTATTTTGAAGCAATTGTTTAAAAAGGAAAAAAATTATAATCTTTTGCATGTGAAAGAAGGCTACATTATAGGTTGTTTCATGCATTTATAGTGAATTAGTTTTAATTCAAAGATAGTGTAAAGAATTGGTTGAATGACTTTAAAACAGTTGAGTTATTTATTTATTTTTTATAATGAAGATGTCTTAGTTTCCCTGGCACAGAGGTTCCTGTGGTGGGAGCCGAGCTTTCACAACGACGCCATCGGTCGGGACGACATTAGCAGTTTGATTCACGGATCATAAGCTGCTTTTGTATAGTGTTGTGAAAAAAATCTCCTTTCAAACAACTGTATTTATTCAAGCGTCTCGACCAAAACCTACATTTTACAAGATTACATTTGAACACATCATGGTACACTTATGTATCTACATCTGCTGCTCTCTGGCGACGCGGGCTCCTGCTGGATTGAGGCTGTGTGGAGTAAGAAACCAGTTCATGCTGGTGTTCTACCGAGCAATCTTCAGATACAGAGAGCATCATCACATCCAGAATCATACAGCATGGTATGGCAACCTGTGCGAGCAGGCAGCCATTAAACAAACACCAACGTCTTAGTCGACTCTCAGCAGCCCCTCTTCTCTGAATATGAACCTCTGCCAGCAGAGAGAAGACTTTGTGTGCCAAAGTGCAAATCAAACCGCTTGAAGCTATCCTCTGTTTTAGCCTCCATCAAGCTCCAGAGCTGCAATGACAAATCTTGATGAATAATTTACCCACGGCTAATAATCATTTTTGCTAAATAGAAGTTAAACGTATCATAATGTAACTCAATAAAAACGTGGTTGGAAGCAGGACTACACTGCTCACACACGCACGCATGTGTTTTTTTGCTCTCAGCCGCGTCCACGACAGTGTTGAACCTCTGTTGTGTGCTACTAGTCTGTCCCTATATACATGCATGCTGTACAATACACAGCATAGATGAGTACACCCCCCTCTGCACATAAAGAAATATTGTTTTCTATATTATCACCGTTACGATTTATAGGAAGATGGAAAAAAATGTCATCAATATCTGTAAAATGATTAAATCCAACAAGTATGTAATATTCTAGTACTTACCTAGTTGAGTATATGAGCATTGGGAGTTTGCGACAAACTGTCCCGTCTGCCCGGTTCCCCTTCTGGAGGGTAACTTCCTTGAGTGGCCTCATGTTTGATGGGGAGTGCTGCTCAACTTGTCTTTTCAGAATTCCCCACAGGTGCTCAATAGCATTGTGCCTTGGCCTTGTGAGAATGCTTCGGGTCATTGTAGCGTTAAAAAAAATACATAAACGACCAATGGTGTGGAGTGAAGGAAGCATCTCCTCTTTCAAGATTTTATCGTATATCTGCATCAATTAACCCCCCCCCCCCATCCCCATATAAGAACTGTGAATTGGTGCCGGTCCACGTACTGGACGATTTCAATATCCTGGCAAATGGGAGAAATATGGTCTTTTCTCAACGTCATATCTTAGCTGTCTATTGGTCAAACAGCAGTTGCAATAGTCATCGAGTAATCATTTTTAGTAGCTACCCCCGGACCCCGAATCCTAGGGGGGTTCATATCTTTGTCACCTTTTTCAACCTTAATGAGTTTGTGTGCCTGAGTATAACAGCAAGGTGTTGTACAGGAGCTGAGGTGGGAATGGTTTAATGTTGGGGTAAACACTTTGTAGGAAATAGGTTTATTAAACCAAATTGCTGCTGTTGTTTGCCTACAATTACAGACTGACAGCTCAGCTGATTTGCAGAAGGGCAACAGATTATGGGCTACAAGGGCCACTGTGGTGTAGACCGGCATCCCTTTTAATTAATATGACCATACTGAGGCGTCCCTACACACACATTCACACAGAGCATAACCCAGCCTGATCCACTCATCACACCATCAGGACTATGTGGATATTTTAATTTGCGCGGCTAAATTCTCTGTAAGAGCTCGCTGATTTAAATCAAGCAAAATCAGACCGCTATGCTGAGCGAGCCCCTAAAGCAAAGATTCCAACTGCTCGACAGGCCTGTGTCCGTGGACCTGTGCAGCATTTGGTGGGACGCAATAGGCTTTGGTGTCCTTGCATACATTTCTCAGTAAGTAAGAGAATCAGGAATCAGGATTACCATGAACTCTCAAATAAAAGCCAGTAATGGCTGCGGGCATGGTCAGCGTCAATAAATTGGGGCTGTTTTCCTCTGAGCGGGTGACATAGATACAATCTTTTACTGTACATTACATTTTATATTGCAATATCAATAACTATTGGGATATAGTTAGTTTTTTTTTTATCCATTTAAATTGTTTAAAAAGGTAATATAATCAGACAGGTCTGTTTTTGGCCTGTTAAATACCAAGTTAAATTATTCATTCATAATGAAATGCCTGACAAATCAAGGTACTGCATCACATTGATGAAAATCAGTTCATTCATCAGTTAATTGATGATATAATAAAACTAAAGATATAATATTCTTACTCATAAAGGATTTCTTCAATGAATGTCCTCACGTGTATGGTAATGCCAATGTTTGTGTGTGTGTCTCCTTAAGGTGCGGTGACTGCGATGTGTGAGGTGTCCCAGCGTATCCAGAACAATACCCGGCGCCATGAGAACCACCTGCAGCTTTGCCGGGTGCAGAAACTGCTGAAAGGGCGAAAGACGAAGGTGTTTGCTGCAGGTTAGAACGTCTGATCACATATTCCTTTCATCCCCCCCCCTTAGAACCACCCCCATCTCTTCTTTCTGCATCTATTCCTCTATGTCCTTTGGGACTCATGGTGGAGGGGGGGGGGGGATGTGGAAGTGAGAGAAGTGTAGATAAACTAAAGGGAAATTAGTTAAGTATGGAGACATTCTGAAGGCACTCGCCTGGATTGTTTTTAATCAATGGAATTCATTGGACTTTCTGCAGGAAACTAAAGTATTTTGCACATCACACAAGCCTACGATATTAATAGAGAATTACTGCTAACGGTTAGCGAGTGAACGTGCTTTCCCCCTTCATCCGGCCTTCTCTCTCGCTCATTTTCTCCCCCACCCCCCCGTTCCATTGTGGTTCCCTCTCTACTTGTGGAGCGGTGGCCCTTTTCTTCCTGCCACTCCCCCTCCTGTTGTTTGTCTGGCCTCCTCGTTGCTCCGCTCACCCTGCCAATCTCCCCCAGGACCAATTAGAGCCCAGCCTCATCTTGCGGACCAGCACATAAAAAGGAAGCCAAAGTGTGTTTGTGTGTGTTTGCTAGATATGAGTGAATGCGTGTGTGTGTGTGTGTGTGTGTGTGTGTGTGTTTGCTAGATATGAGTGAATGCGTGTGTGTGTGTGTGTGTGTGTGTGTTTTTTTTTTGCTTGGATATGCAAGCTTTTTTTTTATTTTATGTGTGTATTTCCGGATGTGTTGGTGTAGGCTGGGAGCGAGCGCTGAATAGCAGCTCATCTCTCTAATGCCGATGTGGGAAGTTTCAAAAGCTTCCTCTCATCCAAGTTCTCAGGCCCTCGCAACTCCGCCGGCTTCCTTTCCAGCTAATAAAGCTCCGGTCCCACTAGGCAGACTTCAGAGCAGCAGCAGCAGCACCACCACCCCACCCCGCAACCCCACACCGACCCATTCTCCTTCCTCCCCACCAACACCACCTCTAATGTGGGTAAAAGAAAAGCGCTCTGCCTTTTACAGATGAGAAGCGTCGGAGCCCCTCAAACATATTAAGTAGCTCTGTAGGAGATGAGGGGGGCGATTGTGAGACACAAAGCCTGAATCAATGGGACATCGATACAGCAGACAGTCGGCCTGTTTCCCTGGGAGGCCGCAGATTTGTGTCTGCCTGCCTGTTCCTTCAATTTAAAACAAAGATGTCTCACATTTTCTATCTTGTTTCACATTGATTTTTTTCCCCCAAGTAATGTCTCTTTATGTTCCTGACTTCTGAACCTAAAGTTATGAATTTGTACGCATGTGTTTTTTTCATCTTCTCAAGGGTCTTGTTTGCAATCAGACTACATCATTAAATTAACCGTGATTGTATTGTTTAAAACCAACTCGGAGAGAAACACGATGAAACGTTTCTTCAGTTTTCTTTGAAAGTGCTCCTCCTACACGGATCCATAGCATGTTTTCTCCTTTTTTTTTTATTTTTGTGCTGAATAATTTGGAGTATTTATCAGTTAATCCACAGAAAATAAACTGACAGCAATTTTGCCCAATGAATAATCATTCATCAAGCAAGAACACCAAACCGTTCTTCGGTTCCAGCTTCTCCAATATGAGGATTCCCTGTTTTTCTCCGTTTTTTTTAATATCATTGTAAACTGAATATGTTCGGGTGTCAGACTGTAGATCAGATAGAACAAGCGTTTTGGCTCTGGGAAACTGTAATGGGCCTTTCTTACAATGTTCTGACATCTCATAGATTAAGCATTTAATCAGTCCGATCAACACATCTAACAGAGTGCATCTCTCCCTTTCGGACGATTCAATACATAATAGATACACAGTCCACAATCCGATACCAAAACCATACAGACGCATTTATAACAATATGATGTGCTGTAATTTGATTCAGCTGGGATGTAATATTGATTCAGCTCAGATTGTTATATTATTACTTGTCTGTGTATTGTGTATTAGGTTTTAATAACTTAATCAAAAAATGACAAATTAATATTTCCTGACTGTATAAATCCGTCAGTCTCCTGCCACACGTCTATGTTGCTTTCTTAAACAACAGTAACAAGGTGTGTGTTGCCACAACCATATTTTATGATGCTGGTTCCTGTTTTCGTGACTGCAAAGGCAATGTGAATATGTCACGCTGATATTTCTTAAAGCATTTTTTAAAAGTTTAAAAAAAAAAAAAAAAGGAATGTAAATTGTGAATGTAGCTAGCTGGAGAGGGGCAGGACACACACACACACACATACAATGTATACAGAGAGTTACATTGAAGTTTTTTTTTTGACAGACATGCATTTTTAAATTTGGTGCATATTTTGAGTGTTGCGTATTGATAAAAGGTCATCTCTCTCATCTTCACACCCCTACAATAGACGGATTGATAGATTATGAAAATAATCAGTTGTTGCAGCTGTAGTCTGGTTTATTCCTCTGTACTTCGCCTGTTAGCTTCTATCATCAATACCTTTTTTAAAAAAATTCTCATTTCTACTGGACCTCGTCTCTGCCTGTAGTATTGTGCAGTCATAAACAAAGTGAAAGAAGCCTGTTGAATCTCCAAACTCAACGATGCCAAAGCTGAACCTCATTCTGCCACAGCAGTTGCCCTCTGCCTCTGCTATTCCTCTGGCCTCGGACACATCAGGGGGAACAGCACCCTTTGTAGTTCAATCTTTATTTCCTGCCCCACCTTCCTCAGCCCTCACACCTGGTCCAGCCCAAAAGACTTTGTAGTAGAGCAGAGGTGCTCTTTGACAAGGGAAGCTGAAAGGCCTGGACATGCAGAGGAGTGCTTGGCACTTCCTGCTCTTTGAACCTACTGTAGCCTCAAAGCACTGCGGATGGTCAGATGTAAGCAGGGGGTCTGAAGACAACCTGGTCCACAAAGAGACTTCTCACACTGAGCAGATCCAACCTCTGACTCTGTCAACTTCGTCTCTCAGGGGGTCTCATAGGGGATATCTGATACAACTTTAAAGGTTAGGGCAACTACAGTTTGCTTTCCAAAGAAGCACTGAATTCATTTTTTTTTTTTTATATATAAAAACCAAAACGGTAAATACATGAATTCATTCTTTTTTTTATTATTGTTTTAGCAGATGGTACCTGTCAGGCATAAAGACAATTTGTTGTCGTCCATGTTGCCTAACCCCCCCTAAACTGAAACCAAATGACTGGCTATGTAGGTGAAAACCTTCAGCACACACTTCCTGGTCAGGTGGAGTTTGTATAGTGAAAGGAGCAGAGCGAGATCCCAGCATGTCTGTACGATCACTACACTTGATGGATACTGAAAATCCGTTTCAGCACACTGGACACTGGCAGCATTCTGTTGCTTGAGCAGACATGCAACACATTACTGCCCATGCATGAATTAAATGTCCTCACATATTCTGCTATCACAGAATGGCACTATATCATGTATTTATTAAGGTCCTGCGAACATGTACGCGTACTACTGCATACATAGCTGCTCTGTAAAACACTTAAACGACAAACACATTAGCTTTCCTGATAAAGTGTCCTTCTTTTCTAATTACAAACGTCGAACACATCTTTTCCTGCACCGTAGCTTGTCGAACCAAACAAACATTCATTAGGGGAAAGTGCACCACTAATGTCAGTTTGCATGTTAGATAGCTAATTAGCTTCTCAGCTGCAGCGTGTAAACGTACCTGCAAATGTCACTTGTCACACAGAGCAACGGCCTCCCTGTGAAATCCTGTTCCTGGCACGTGTACCTCTAAAAAATGATCTTCTAAGCATTACATTCAATTAAATGAAACATCCTTTCTCTGCAGTTATCAGGCCCGAAAATGTATTCGTGACATGGGCACGTCCGGTACCGTGTCAGTCAGGGCGTCTGTTTCATGAGGACATTTCCCACTACAGTTGTCTTTTTTTTTTTCCAGCGGTGGTTATTGTAACAACACATTAAAATGACTACTTGCTCCGTTTCCTTAAAGGGTTGTTTAAGGCTCAAGCAGGGTTTTATTTCTATAATTAATAGAACGATCACAACCGCCGCTCCAATCTCCACACAACACCTGAGAGAGTCATGGCGTGTTTCTTGACTGTTCCGTTTGAGACCCATGGCATTTTAAAAGCAATTTGACCCCCGTCTGGCCCCGCCACTTAATCTCAGGGGGCTTGTCTGTAGCTGAAAATTTCCTCTCTGAGCCCCAGAGGCATAGCTCCGACCACTCAGGCTAGCTGCAATCACAGGCTACTGGCTGGGGCAATTACAAAAACACCCTGGACCCAGGCTGAATTTCCATCTTATCTATCCAAATGTCAGCCTCTTGCTTATTAGCTATCATCATGCTGCTGCCAATCATGGAGAAAGAGATGAGAGCTCTCCTCACAGCCACACCCCAACATGTCTACCTACTACTCAGGCTGTCTTAGATTATCGTTCTTCCTCATTTGTCTTTTCAATTCATCATGGATTAGTTATAGTCTCATTATTATTATTATTATTATTATTATTATTCTCAGCCGTTCTGCAATTTGATGCTGAGGACAGTTTTACACTGACATAGTAATGGCGGTTAAACCGGGAATTTGGTGACCAATCTGAAAGCGAGTCATCTAGGTTTACGTTTTTAATGCATGTTATCTTCTTTTTTTTCTTTCTTTCTTTACCCTAATCAGGATCGAGCACGGATTAGCAGAACGGGAGTTTGTATTTGGGACGTTCGTGTCTTTTATGTAATTGCATGTTAAATAGCATTAACAAACACCATGTGAGAGACCTGAAACGGAAACATGTCTTCATTTGGTGCTTGATGCGGTTCTGTACAGTACTGTGAAATTCCGTTGGTTTGAACAGTATTGTGCGTGGAACTACAGCTGTAGTCTTGAGTGTGTGTGAGAGGTGGAGAGCCAGGGATTAACTTGTGACAACAGTCCCGTGTGACTGGGTCAAATGTGGCTGTTCAGCGTGTTCAGCGGAGCTTGTCATACACGGGTTTCCTGTATGACAGCGGTAAAGAAAGACTATTGTATCACAATGACCTTTGCACTCTACAAAAGGCAGATGTGTTTGAGCCTTGAGACTAGGATTGTGTTGCGCCATTGATGCATCCAATACTTCTTTCTGTAAAGGAATTATTTGTTCACTTCACACCACGGAGTTGCACCATTGTGTGTCTTCATCAGTAGTGATGTGCAAGTGTGTCGCTATGAAACATCTGGACACTGGGGTCGCCATCTTACACATGGTAAGGTTTAGGTTCCAAAAACTAAACTCTGGTTAAGGTGAGGGAAAGACAGTGGTTTTGGTTAATATATATATATATATATATATATATATATATATAATGCCAACACATCCAACAATCTTTTCCGAACCTTTGAAATGCTTCAACTCTTTGCTTCGAAAGTTAGCAGAGCAACAGCAGCTTCAGTGCTGCCTCTATGTCTATGTAATGATGCATTCAGGCACAGTATTGAGTGTCGGTCACCTGTGTTTCAGGTGACCTAAACCTTCCGACGGTTTCCGATAGCCCTACCAAACTACCTACCCTAAAAAGACTTAATAAGGAGTTTGAAAGGGTTCAGATTTGATAAGCCGATTCGGAAATGGATTTGGATTTAACAAAATGCTATGGAACACCATCCCTGGTAATGTGGCCATCAGCAGCCTCAGTCTCTGTGTTAGATGTGAGATCTGTCCCCGGTGTCTCAGACTGTTCCTGTGCGTTTCTCCTTCTCTCGCAGGGAGGTGGTACATCCGCGAGGGCTGGCTGAAGGTGGTTCCTCGTAAAGGTGCAGACGCTAAGCCCAAGTTGTTCTTCCTGTTCTCTGACATGCTGCTTCAAGCCAAGCGCTGCAGCCCCCTGGAGTTGGCCAACGGAGAAAAGTTTGCCGGCCAGCGCTCCTACCCCCTGCAGGACTGCACTGTGGACAAGGTGTTCGGCCACACCAGGAGCCAGGGAGGCCTGCTCAGCGTGAGTACTCATGTGATGCTTCAGCGCCTTTCCAAAACATTAGAGGGATCAGGGAGTTTCTGGAATATTGTATCAGATAGTGTTCACTTCAGACGGAACAAAATTAACAAAACAGGAAGCGGAAATCATAACTGAACGGGCTACTAAACAACTTGTAAGGAAAACAGCAGGAAAGAAATTTGATCCGAGCATTCAATTGAATTTCATTCAATATGTGCTGCATCTTAGCTCCAGCTAAACTTTGGAGTATATTGTTCACACAGAATGAGGACCGTGTGTTTTAACTTGCATCTCTTTCCGTATCAGTCACCAATAACTCTTTCAATGTACATGTGCCATATACAGTACGTATTGTATTAAAATAGACTTGTAGAAACTCCACCTATGCCGTATAGACTTAAGAATATAATGAAACTATTTTCCCACCAGGGGAGGAAATAAGTCTCTGTCTCTCTCATAATAAACATAACACAATAATACAAATAAAAAAGTCAGCAGTAAAATCTCCTAGCATGAGGATATGTTATTGCTGTTTGTTCATTATATTGATAGCACATGTTACAAAGGATCCTATAGGTAGCTTTTTAGTTTTACATTTTTACACAAAATGCATGTTTTGTGACCATGCCGGAGTCATACATTCAAGTCATTGACAATCACTGACCTTTCAGTTTTTTTTCTACATATTTTTGCTCTTCGTATGTTTTCCGGCACAACGGCCATTTACAGTAGTTGACTAGGATGATTTGGGATTTCCTGTGTAACCGTAGAAAATTGGGAAAAAGTTGAATATTCTCAGAGAAATTGTTGGGCAGCAGGTGGGGAGACATCTGTTCATTGATTTGAATATACACATGAGTGAGCCCTTAGCGGAGGCATTATTTAATTTCCACTTTTGATGCATGTTGCTTTGATTTGTCTTACTTATGGCCTTGACGGTTGCTGTTGTATAATCTGCCAAACGGAGGCTCCCGGAGTGTTTTCCAGCCCCACTGAATGAAAATGTCATTTAGTTCTGCTTGTCAGAGAGAACCTGTGTTCCCTCGCCTCTCCGTCTCCCTAATCACTTCAAACCCTTCTTGTTGAAGTAGCCCAAAAGTTGAACTTTTAACGTGTCTCTCCTCTCAGTCTAATCTGCCTCCCAGGTCTCAGTACAGCTGCTGGCTGACAAATTGTGTCTAAATGATGTAGTTGCTGTCATGAAACATTCAAAGGAACGAGTCACGCGTCATTGAGTGAGTAACGAAAGCGTTTATGCAGCGAGTGTTTAGTGCCAATGCTGCATGGTATCAATATTCATTTCAACAGCATTTATGTTGCGCGGCTAATGTGTTTTCCTGTGATGCACAGCGGCTATGCAGAGATTTGAGTACTCTACTGTCTCACACTGCTGTCTGTCCAAAACGGCGGCCGCATTTTCTGCTTTTTTCACGTTGAAGCTCGATTCACACTGAACCAGCTGTAAACCATAGGCCAGACAGTTGGTGAACTAAAAGCAATTGACGGAAAATCAAACGCTTATAATTGAAAAACTGATTTGTCCCGTATTGAGTAAGAAGAAATAAACATCATTGATATCAAATTGAGAAATGTGGAAGAATCCGGAACCAGTAAATGTTTCATATTTTTAACAATAATATGTTTTTATTAAGCTGTTGGTCTGGGCTGCACCTAATTATTATTTGAATTATCAATTAGCCTGTCGTCTATTTTTCAAATATATCAGATGTAAAAACACGAGTCTGAACTGTTGTATTTCACTTAACACGGAGATCGTCCGGTATTTATCAGTCTCATGTGAATTCAATTATCAATACCTTGAGAAATGTAAACATGTTTTTCTAAACTAAACTAATTTGACAAAAAACACAGTTCTCTAATTGTAAATACTGTCTGAGCGCAAACAGCAAATTAGACTGAATAAAATTTGCGCTGCAACCAAGAATTATTTTCATTATCGATTCAATCCATCTATTATTTTTACCATTTAATAATTAATCGTTTGGTTTATAAAACATTACATTTCATTTGTCCAGAGCTCAAGGTAACGTTTTCAAATGTTTTGTTAGTTGTTTTTTTGTCAGATCAACAGTTTTATATTTTGATTCATATTTGTTTTTGATATTCAGTTTACTAGGATACACATGCAGTGTATTTTTCACTGATCATTTTTTCGGGGGATTTTCTATTGCTTGGCTAATCACTTAATCAACTTATGGTTTAAGCCCTAAATAAAACACACTTCAACATCTGATCAGACATTTAATCCCAGTTTTTGATACTTGACAGCATTCAGTACTACACACACACACACACACACATTTTGATCCGCACCATAAAAGTATTTTTATTTAACTGCCAGCTCTAAAAACTATTAGTAAGAGCGTTGATGGCTTGTCAGCGCAAATTTAGCTGCTTTACCTGCATAATCAATCAGCCGACGCGATCCTCTACTATTCAGTCGTCGCTCAAAAAGAAAAAAAAAATGGATTTTGTCAATAGTGTGTGTAAAATACAGATTGTATTATTTATTTTTTGAGAATGTGTAGCACAAAACACAGATGAGAGGGTGAACTCCAGTAATCCTAGAGGCAAGAGTCCAACATGTGCGTTACGGTATGCTGCTGTGGGCCGGCCCAGGGACGTATTGTCGTGATCAGGCCTGTGTGACTTCATTTGTTGAAGGCAGTGTGAATTAAAAGCATCCTTCAAGGAACTAATGAAAAGGCTGCAGATGGGGAGATTAGTCAGAGCTGTATTTTTTCTTGGATTTGAGTGTGTGTGTGTGAGAGTGTGTGTGTGTGTGTGAGTGTCTGTGTGTAAAAAGATGGGGAGTGTAGTGATGGCTCCCTGCTGTAACAGAATCTCTCAGTTGCTGGATCAGATTAGGCTGCAGATCCATCTCTTCCGGCCCTCCAGTAAATACATCTTCCTCAAGCCTGTCGCCGCTCTCCGCCAGCCCCGCTACACGTTATCTAATGGCAGAAATGGCATTTCATTAGCCCCTTATCCCACCGAGGCCCAAATGCATACTCAATAGCATTACACGTAATTTCTCATAAGGACACATTATTGATCCCGGGCCCCTACCTGAGCTCAAAGAAAAGGGCTGTCAGCACTCCAGGGCCCTCCTCATCCAGGGCCATGAAGAATTAAAGCCAAATTAAATTTGACAGCTGTAAATGCCATGGCAATCTATATGCAAAGTTTGGGGGGAAAAAATAGCTTTTATTAAAATTTCCGGTGTGTTTTTTTTTTTTCTTCTTCTTTTTTTTTTTTTTCTCTCTTGGTCACACATTGTTTGTAGAGAGCTGGCTTTTATTTGTGGCTCGCCCCACGTTTTTCTCTTCATGTTCTGTCTTCTCCTCTCCCTCCATCTGTCGACCTTCCTTGTTCTCTCCTCTCTCGCTCTCTGTCTGCAGTCTTCCTCCTGCTAATATCCCCTTGCTGCTTGAATATTTTCCCACATCCCTGACAGATTCTCTTTGATGTATAAATAATCAAGCTAAATTATGTGCAGCGATGAGGCTCCGTGCTCTGCCATTCTTATTATTCAAAGTAATTTCTACCTAACAGGGTCAGATTTCCTGACAAATCCCTAATTACCGCATTGCAATAGAAGTGGAATCTATTTGTGCATAAATCATGCGCCGTCCCCCAAGTGGCGAGTGCCTAATGTCATGCGGCACTCAATTCGGCCCCACTCACTGAACTCTGTAATTAGATAATACTTTTGATGATATTACATTTGAAATCTTAATCTATTTAATGTATAATGAGACACTCCCCTCCCCCTATATAAAAACACCATTCGGTTTGATGATCTATACTCCTCTGTACCAGTGTAAAGTTCTGTCCAAACACACATGGAAATAATCGATATGTCACTTCTCAACAAGCTAGCTTCCTGTGTAGAGGCTGCAGCCGCAGGTAAATGTGAAAGGTCATTTAATATGGTGAAGGCCTAATTTTGATCCCCTGTAATAGCTTTCCCAGTGTAATTATGCTGCTCTAAAAGCCCCTTTTGTTTGGGCTTCGGACAACTCCTTTTGGTTTGTTTGACGAGTACAATCTGAGGCTGGCTTTAGCAATGTGAGTGAGAGAGTTGATAATTACTGTTGACTCAAAGGAAGAGGACCCTGTCACTCTGTAAACCTGGGAACACGTCTCTGTCCAGCAGCCTGCAGGACAGACTGTGGTGTTCCCTGCAAATGTGACAGATGCTGTTACTTTACTGGACTTCACTTGCTTTTTTTTTTCCCTCCTCTCTTTACCTAGATATTTCAGTGTTTTTAAGGGCGATGAACGCCTGTGAAGAGCGACTCTAGGTTTTGCTGTGTGACGAGCTGGCAGAGGGAAGGTTTTTGCTTGCTTTGGCCTGCCCTCTGCTGTGTTTACAATGTTACTACAGTTTCAGCCCGTCTGTGGAGAGGCCTTGGCTGATTTTAGAGATGGTGAGGCTACTAAAAATACAACCAAAAGCGGATAAATCTACCGTTTATATGGTTCCCATGTCTCTTGGATAACATAGAAGGCTGTAATACATCTTTCAAATCGCGGTGCTGGTCCTGAAAAATTACAACATTTCCTGGAAAACTATCACTTGACCTGGCAAAGTTCAGATCTATTTATCAAAGACAGTATTTTTGATTAATCCTTAAAATAACAGTCAAAATCTAGCTGAAGAAGTTTTGACTTTGAGGATTCGAGGATCACTTTCTATAATACCTTCTTGGTCGTGTTTGCATGGCCTTACAGAACTGTTATTGTTTTTTTTTTTATAAAAAAGACTAACATCATAAACTTTTTGGTCTCTGGTTGTTGAAGAAAACCTTTGAAAATGATTTCTTGTGCGAGGTGAACTCTGGTGTGTGAGTAGGAGACAGCGCATGTTTTATAGACAAACAAAAAAATTTAATAAGAATACATTTTTGCTGCAATATTGAGCGGAATTTGCCAAACAAAGCTTTTTACCCAGTACCAGGACTGTCACGATATCAAGTGTTCACTTCACGACTATCGTGGCCAAAATAATTTGCAATAACTATATTATTGCAATATCTATAGAACATTTTAAGGAAAAATGCTACCAGTCAAATGTATCTTTGACTGTGTTTACTGGGCATTTTGTTGCTTTTTTTTTTTTTGGCAAATGAATCACACTCAATTGTGCGAGGGAGACGAAGCGAGAACGGAAAGAAGCAGAAATGATGAAGAGGCGCTGGATTATTTGATGATCACTCATCCCAGGAGTTAAATCAAACACATGTTACTACAGGATACAGGTAGAAGTGGAAATGTGAGCCAGCAAGTCTAATTTAAAGACGAGAAACACGACCCCCCCCCCTTTTTGGGCCACGTCATACTCTAAAAATCACAGCACAAGTCATTTCTCCTTATGAGGTAAACAGCCAATTAGCATAGTACAAACGGTATTCTACCCGTTACCTGTGCTTGGTTGGCAGCACAGCGTGTACCTGGAAGATGTTTAATTGAAAGTGGTCTCACTTAAAGGAAAGAGGAAGCCTGCGTTTTAGCTCCGCTTCTAATGTCAGTGTGACAGGGCCACTGTCATACACACACCTCACACACACCCGTACTGCCAACAAACATCCTAACTACTCTCCTCTTCCTCCAGTTAACCTTCCCCAAAGCCAAACTTCTGCTGATGTCCTGCAACCAGGAGGATTTCAATGACTGGTACCAAAGCCTGAGCTCCGCCATCAGGTATGCACCTGCTATACACGTGCACACACACGTTTGTACATCATGGCATAATGCATTCCCTAGACCCTAATCACGACGTCCTAGAAATGATCTGATCTGTAAGTTTAAAACCTTTTTAATACTGTGCGACAAAACGAGTACGCAGTATGAGAAGCATGCTCCTTCAATGCTTTAATAGAAAAGAGTTTTGACTGGTGTCATAACACACATGGTAAGTCCTCAACTCAAGCAAACCCACCTGAGAACTTTCCATGATCTTCTCCTTCAGTTCCCCCCCCTAAAGGTATTATATGTCTATGTGTAGTATATATTTTAAGAACATGTCCCACGTTCTCGTGATCCTCGGACGTTCCCATTTCCCCGAGTTGGGAAGTCGTTTTTTTCGACTTTGTCGTGTTTCTGAGCTTTAAGTTGTAATGTGGAAACAATATGGACACTACAAAGAAGATGTGTTGTATTTTAATGCTCTAAGTGCTTTAACGCTTTTAAACAACACTTGGATATCTGTTTCCGCCTTTAGGGGGCGTTCACGTATATATTTCCCAGTCGGGATCTAATTTTTCCAATTATTCCAACACCACTGGAATGCAGCATAAATTCCCTACTTGGCAATCTTAACGAAAGTCCAACATTATTCATGTGTCCGCTCTGTGATTTAGTGGGTTCTTCCTTGACCCATGCTACAGCCTTTCACCAGGTTTGATGAAAAGGGGCCAGTAGTGTTTCAGTAATCCTGTTGACAGACAAACCGAGCCGAAAACATAACCTCCTCGGCAGAGGTAAATATATAGTTTAATTATTTTCTTCACGGTTCAGTGATTTCCTAAAATATGGAATATTTGAAATGCCTGAATGCCCGCTAAATAATTTCCTTTTAACTATTATTTTAAACAAATATGTTCTTTATTTATTAATTGAGAGTTTAAAAAATGCATACATAAAAAGGAAATACATTTAATAGTGTGTGTCTGTCTCTGTGTGTGTGTGTGTGTGTGTGTGTGTGTGAGACTGTGTGTTTGTGCGTCTGTTGTAATTAGATTTTTTTTATTTAGGCACTGTAGTTGACAGCAAATGTAAGTCAAACAGGAGAAAATAGTGCGGATTAAACCACTTTGGTGCCCAAATGAGTATTTTGGGATTAAGTCAAAATAAACTGCTGTGTGTGTGTGTGTGTGTGTGTGTGTGTGTGTGTGTGTGTGTG
>CALSBV010012128.1:464371-495994 GCA_943590825.1 Bovichtus diacanthus
GTGTGTGTGTGTGTGTGTGTGTGTGTGTGTGTGTGTGTGTGTGTGTGCATTCCTATTTCGAACATGGGGTAGTGGTGCACTTGAGCCTCTTGTGGCCTAAATGAGTATTACAACAACAAACACAAAATGATAATTCACCTGCAAAAACCTTCTTTTTTTTCCCACTTGTTTCACAGATGAAAAATACTTTTCTCTCACTTCCCTCTCAGGACTTCCATACAGTGCGGATGTAATAGATTTGTTTTTGAATGTTAAAACTCTTAATGAATAACTATGTGTATTCGTTTCCAACTTTTTTTGATTGTTGCTTATTTATTCATAAAAAAGTTGTATTGCCGAGAAATATTTGAAACCAAGTTTTCTGAGGCTTAAATACTCATCATAGCAGCATCTAACTTGCTGTCAGAGTGAAGAGTGCCTCTGCCCCTTTTGTTCAGGTGAGCAGTGAGAGCAGTGAGCCTGCTCAGAGGCCTCCAGCTGAGTGGGAGGGCAGCGCCCCCAAGAGGATGAAGCAGTCTGCCGCTCCAGAGCAGAGGTGGGATCATTTTTAGTTGCTTTATTGGTCTAGCTTTCCTGGTCTACCAGCAAGCCACTCACAAACGTGTTTTGCATATTTTCACTTCACTGTGTGCAAAAATGATGTATGTGCAGAGTTTGACACTAGATCACTTTCATCTGCTGGAGGAAGAACGTTTTCCTGCGCTCACTTTAAATCTGAGTTCACACATGACAACTAGTTTGGTCAGTCACGGCCCCGTATGCAACTCGCACAAGTGTGATGTGGAAACTTAAAGCCTGCAGCATGCATCCTCTGAGAGGGAAGTAGGAGACGCCTCGTGTCCTGCAGTTAAACTTTTCAAATGACCAATATTTGCATGTTCATCGATTCTGGTCTGGTTCTGGTCTGGTTCTTTAAAGACTTAATGGAGACTTTCTGACAGCAGCAGTGGTGACTGTTGACTGTCTCACAGTAAAATGAGTTTGTTTCTGATTCAGTATGATTTGAAGCATTTGTATTTGTGTGTCCAGCAGTGCAGAGGCGTCCACTTCCAGCTGTGTGATCCTCTGAATGAGCTTCAGCCTGAGATGATGGTGGATCCTGCACGGTCTGTCTGAGAGTTTCACTTCAGACTGACTTTTGTCTTCCATTCAGTTTTTGCCAAACACATGACACGCATGTAACTATTTGTCTGTGCTGATAACAATTAGTTTTTTACGGTGCAGGTCAGGGGATTTAGATTATTACTAACAGCAGCTTCAGCTTCTGCTCAGCCTGTGCAATATAAACCATCTCGATCCGCTGCTTTAAAAGACCAAATATCTGATGAATGTGAACTGTGAGCATTATGTTGCTGCTATAGTTGTCTACTGTACACTTACAATGTTGTAACGCCAACACTGCAATACAGCAGTGTATTCATGACTTCACCTCTGGAGGTCCTTTTCTTGGGTCAGGGTTATGGTCCCTGAATGCACCACTCCACCAGTCTTTTAATTTAAACTAGAGGCAGACTTTAGAAAGGAAGGATTTTATTTATTATTTCATTGTGTTTGGATAGGCTCTAAAATAAAATATACATACATGGGAAAAGTCAAACTAATATCATATAAATATGAAAATACATAGAATTAAACATTATGGACAAATCATCATATGAATAGAGTAAAATATAGCATATATAAACAAAGAATATTTTGAATAAACAATTATTAAGATTCAACTGATTATTATGAAAGGTTATTTTTTCTTTTCTTTATGTAGTTTATATATATATATATATATATATATATATATTTATAGAGAGGTTTTTTTTATTTTTTTAAATGACCTTTTTCCAAGGGTGTTTTGTATTTAACTTTTACATTACACTTATATTTCACATCTGTTGTCATGACAGTTGTTTTACACCAATGCCCCTCCCCCTTTGAGCCAGTAAGTGTTGGTGAGAAAAATGCCACAATGGAATAAGTAGACATTTGAAAAAGGTCATTTTGAAATAACAATAGCTATAATAAACTGCAAATTAAAATAAAACCCATGAAATAAGAATGATGAAGTAACATAAGTCACAATAATGAGTTCAGTGTTATTTAGCTGTTTTCGTTATTTCATATTAGTATATATACATGATTATTTATTTTATAATGTCTTATTTTTTGTTTTTAATAGTGGTCATTATAATGTTCTATAATAATGACAGGGAATGTATTTGCCCGACACACAGCTTTACTGTCTCACACCAACTCATCTGTTCAAATGTACAACATTTTGAACGTCTGCTTTGATTGTTAGTTTGCCAGATATACAGTAGTACAGCTACTCGCAGCTTTTACATGTGAGACACACTGAGGGGGATTATTGTTTATTATAAATGGAATAAGTGCACTTAATCCGCTGCACTGTATTCTGGAGATGACTGATTTCTGTGACGTATCTGCATCCAGGCCAGAAAACCTGGTTAACAGATTTAAGGTTCCATATGCAGACTGTCTTTATGTCTTTATTACATTATGTCCTTTGTCCTTCATTATATCCTTTAATCGTGTTCTTTATTAACGAATTAACAAATATTTGCATCTCTTCTGCAAAATACTTCATATATGTTATGAACACTATTTAACATTTCTAAGCTTCGGGTGTATTTTACAGATCATTTTTAATATCTTTATCTACCTTTTTGCTATCTAAAGCTGTTACATTGGTTAAAAGTCATGAATGGAGAAATGATTAAAACTTCCCAATAAAACTCTAAGATAACTCAATGTGTGTTTGTCTGCTCTTGTATTTACCAAAGAGCCACTAGATGGAGACACAGGACAACATAAAAAAACTAAAAACAAGGGTCTTGGATTTGGTTCTTAAGTTGTTGTTTTTACAAATTTCCTTGTATAGTTCTCGGCCAATTTTCCATCTTATTGTCAGACCCAAAGAACATTTCACACTGTGGGTGATGGTTTCTCACTAATTCTTAGATCAGCATCAGAAAAAAGTGACACAATTTATAAGTTCAAAGTAAAAGCAAAACATGACAAAATAATTCAAACGGCAGAAAACAACAAAGGATCATTAGAAAAAAGTAAGACCAAAAAAAAAAAGTTCAATCAGATATATTGAAGAAAAAATAAAACAAGTGCATTTGACATTGTCTGCAAAGAAAAATAAGGAAGAAAAAATGAGTAAAGAAAGAAAGACAAGGTTCACATGAACAGGCTTCACTTTCTGTAGGTGAGACGGAGCATAATGAACATTTAAAAGTCACATGCACGGACAAATTTCAGGACACTAAAGCTGACGTTTTATCCTCGACATACTTATTTTAGTTTATGCTGATCCAGTGAATCTGAGCAAACTGACACAAGCTATCGCTGAAGTTGAACAAACAATATATGAAGAGAGACTTTCACTTGCTGCCAAATGGAGGAGGTTCCATTGCGAAGCTCAGTGTTGCTGTGTGCACATGGGATGAGCACCAAATGTTAACGAATAGTTCGGCTAGTTTGAAGTAGGGTTGTATGAGGTACTAATCCATAATCGTCGTATTACCTACAGTACGGGCGCGGGAGCAAAGCGATGTACTGCTGTGGATCGGTAGAGCAGCAAAAAGTATTTTAGCCACCTAAAAAAAATGTTCCTGCTTTGGTCTAGGTCCCTTAGTCCCAATGAAAAGACCTAATGTTACAGCATAACAGTGATTATTTAGACAATAGTGTTCTTCAACAGTTGGTGTTTGTCATCTTGACTGGGGAATTACTCAGACTTGTTGACTTGTTGATAATACTGATAATACCTTTTTTTTTAATGACGGCATCGCGTGTGTTCACACATTCATCGGCCCTCCTCCTCCAGATCATCAGGTGCGTCTGTGACGTGTCGGTGTTCCTCTCTGTGTTAATGCAGTCGCATCTATTCATTGTCACTGCATCATGTCGAGCCTTTGACCCCTGCAGAGAGACGAGGCATGCCCGGAATACGTTTGTTCTGCCAGGAGCATCATTGATTTTACACAGAGAATTAAATGAGGTCCGTCCTTTGTGCTTCAACAAAGCATGCGTGTATTCTCTGGATTCAAGCCATCCTAGTATTCGGAGCAGTGGGTAGCTATTATATTATAAGCGCCCGGGGAGCAGTGTGGGGAAACGGCAAAACACAAATCAGGGTGATAGAACATAAAGGTAAATATAAGAGTCAATGAATGACAAATCTAAATTCAGGGTGCTAATATTTAATATTAGCAGTGCCTTGCTCAAGGACACCTCAGCAGTGCCCAGGAGGTGAACTGGCTCCTTCCACACTCCATACTTGGTCCATTGGGGACTTGAACCGGTGACATTCTGGTTCCCAAACCAAGTCCCTCCAGACTTTTCTCCAAGCAGCCTGACTAAACAGGATCTCTAAACGCTGCTGTGATAAAAGCATCAGATTTATTCCTTTACTGACTTCTTCAGGAAATATAAATCCTCCTGTATTACTTAGAAGCACCTGGACTCAATTTATTTAGACCCACAGCTCTGTGTTGGACTTTCTATTTCTTCAGTTGCCCGTGTTTTTATACAGGATCTGGAGGCACTTTGTTACACATGGAAGTCCCTCTAAAGCCCCAAAATAGCCCTCCTGTCTACATTATAAATTACCATTATTATGCAAGGCATTACATAAGCAGGGTGAGAGGAACGTGGGAGATGATTGCAGCCTCTATTTATTCTCAAAACAAATAATCTCTTTATCTTATCTCCGCAATAGTGTCCCTGAACAATACGCCTCGCTAACACCGTGGGGAGCTGGGATAATATACATGTGTATTGTCTATATCTGGATGTTGCCAAGCGTATATCTGTTGCTATCTGTATTTCAGTTACTATGTGTTGCTGTGTTGCTATGTATCTGTTGTGTAAAAACAAATTATAATCGTCATTAATCTGAACTGAAAGCAGCAACAGCATTCAAATGTCTTATAGCTAGATTCACAGGGAAACATTTCTAGGTAATGAGGACTTGGCTTGGTCGATATTCTTCTTTAATGACGCAAATCAATAATTTCTGTACATTTCTGAGGGTGAGAAAGAGAGAGAGAGAGACCCCATAACTTACGTAAATCACTACATTAGTACGTAGCCACGTCACATACGTAAACGCAGCAACTATGACATTGAGACATTGTGTTGAGTTTTTCATAAATGTTTTTTTTTTTTTAGCCTCACAATCCGAGTGCCATCTAGTCCCGTTGTATTGGAAAGAAAGGCAGAAACCTTCAGCTGATATCTCCAACCCTCGGCAACTCCCAACAAAACAATCTACATTGATAAAAAAAAATGTTTTTTTTTTTTTTTTTGAGCTGAACTGTCCCTTTAAAAACGTCCTCGCATCTGGTGACTGTGAAGGTCATAGTAGATGATTCACATCATCGTCATCCAGACGTTCAGTGAGTCCTTGTGTCTTGTCTGTATGAACATATTTTAAAATATGACGCATAGCTATGAATTTAATGGCACAACAGTATATAAAGAAGTTACAATTAGCACCACCACCTCCAACAACAACTACAAAATGCTGTTGTATATTTTTGAATTTTTGACTGGGAAATGATGAAGCCATCAATGCTGTCTGACAGGCTGATTACAAAGTGGAAGTTCTTTTTTTTTTTGTAGTTTTAATCTTCATATCTATCAGTAATATTAAAACCGTACTCATAACGTTGACAGCTGACGTGGTAGGGAATTGATGTGGAAGAGAAAATGAAGGTGAGCGGTAAAATGATGACCCTAACACTTCACGGGACCACTTCCTGCTTCCACAGTGACCTGCTGTTCTGCTTGTAAGTGCACAGTTTTCCTATAAAATTTGAAATTATTAGTGACATTTCAAGTGCGCTCGCTTTCAGTTTGACCTCCAAATAAAGTGTTTTTTTTAGATCATCGGGATAAGCTGTTTCCAACCTGTCGGATCGTATCACACTGTTCTCAGGCTCAGAAATTAACTGAATGAGCTGAACTACAGATGCCCTTTGAATTTAATTCAAAGTATCAATAAATCATACATAGTGCAGTTCTCTACGGCAGCGCTGCACAAGCTTTTTGCACCACGGACCGGTTTCATGCAAGACAATTTTTCTATGGACTGGTGGGGGGGCAGGCATAACAAAACACACAATAATGTGCAAAACATATAATTTAATTATTATATATATAAAGTAAATGTAATTATCCCATTTTATATATATATATATATATATATATTGTGTGTGTGTGTGTGTGTGTGTGTGTGTGTGTGTGTGTGCGCTTTTTGTCTTGCTTCCCCATGTGGAGATCAGAAATGGATTTACAGCAAAATCAGTATTTGTGACCATATAAATAAGATGAGGTGGAACTTTTATTAATCCGTAAAGAAATTGTTGTGCAAGTTTGCTGAAAAATTACAACATCATAAAAATAAAAGGTAATAAATATAAGGCAGACGCTATTAGCAGTAAGGTATAAACAATAGAGTATAAAAAATGTAAAGTGTATATGAAATAAGACTAATACCAGTGCCATATAAAATGACAATAAAAGTAAGATACATTTAGTAAAATAAGTGAACTAAAACAGATAAAGCAATATTGACAAAGATATTGTAAAAAGAAATCAAAATAAAAATGGAATGTACAACATTAAAAGTAATATTGTACGCGACATTGAAAGGTAATGAACTGGTTTATTCACATTTATCATTGGAAAGTTTGAGTTACAATTGGAAAATCTGCAGATCCTATTTGAGTGACTTTAAAACACAGAGCTGAAACAATGAGCAGGTCACAACAGTTCACAGTCAAATGTAAAATGTCAACGTTTCCGAGCACAGAGCAGAACGTGTCAAAGAAGAAGAATGAAAAATAAAATACTACAGCTAAGGTTGTCCGGTGCATGTTAGTCCCTGCTGCCGCTGTGTTGCCACTTTCCTTTGAGCTATTCCTATTCCTCGCCACATCTTAACACACTGCAATATACAGAAGACGTTTCCTTTATAGGTGAATCCACATTTCCCCCACGTTTCGAAAGAGCCGCAGTCTGTGTGTGTGAAAGTGCATGATCTTGTGATTAGCATCCCGCCGATCCGCACAGTAACCACATCGGAGGTTAAAATGCAATCGTGGGTTGAGAGAGACGACGCCGCGAGACGATGCAACACGCTCGACTCGTCAGTCATTTTCAAACTTTACAACGTAGAAAAGCTTGTTTTTTTTTCAATGAGTCGAGAATGGAGCTGAGTTCAAGTGTGACCAGGTAAACCCTGACCAGCGCCCGCTGACTCGCCACGCTGTTACACCAGCCAACTACTGCCTGCTTGGTTTGTTTGTTGTGTGCAACTGACCTGCTGGGGATCAAATTCAGATCATTATTCTTTCACAGAGCACATCGTTGGCGTGTTAAGGCACCGGGTTCATTTACAGAACCTATGGCTGGGCTCTGATGCTACCTAAGCGTCACGTTGGCTTTATTAGTGTTACAATTATGACCCCCAACCTGAAGCCTGACCCCCGTCCCTCTGCGGATCTCTCCATCACATTGTCCTCCAGTACATTCTTGACATGCCTGGCGTGTAACAGGTGTCTGCCTCCTGAGAGAGAGAGAGCTGCAGGAATGCTGGCAGTGTGCCTCTCTGCACAGCTCTGAATGGAGCTCTTATCTCTGCTGTCAGTGAGCTGACTGTGTGGAGCCCTGGGCTCTGTGTGGCAGCTGGGCAGGAGGTCACAGGGTTCAGAGCTTTTCAAGAAATACTGAGATATCTGTACTGCAGGTGACGAGGAGAGTGCTGTAACACTTGCATGTGCGGATCAGCAAAAGCTTTTATACCTGGAACCTTTCAGAGTTCTGAAATTGGCTCTTGTTTCCACTGTAGGTCGATGGCAATGTTTGTGCACTTTTAGGCTGTAAATGTTGGTCCAAAAAATAGGATTCTTTACTGCAGACATGTAAGAAAATGAAAAAACAAATAGTTTGTTGGTTAGTAGAAATACTATTTCACAATAGTCTTGTTAGTCACCAGTCAATAAATGCAGGCTATCTTAAACCACTAGTTATTTTTATTGATTTTAAGAAAGACCTGAGGTCTGAGTTACAATTGGGTCATTACAATCAAAAAACTTCATCCCCTTGTGAACATGGGTGTCCAACAATGAAAACGATCCATTCTCTGGGGAGCATAATTATGAAACATTTCATGGTAAGCTACCCAAGAGTGTTGATTTTGGCCTTATGGTTAAAGGAAAGGTCAGGAAATCACTGAAAACAATACGGTTCATCATCTGGGACACTAAATTCCATAGAAGTTCATCCATTAGTTTCCAGTACCTTATCACGGGTCAAAGCGTCCTAAAAGGGGAAATTAAGACCTGACAGAAGTCAGGAAGTAAAGCTCAGTGAGGCAACATGTTTTGAGCAATCATCTGGGGACCATGAACATGCAGTACATACTGTACCATATCTCACAGCAATGCTAAAGTAGTTGCTGAATTCCAGAAGTTGGTTCGACCGACCATGTGTCTTGTTGTTCTTAGACCGTGCTGAAATTAACACTGAAGTTACCTCAGTTTAATTCCCTGTAAAGCGTATTGCTGCCCCATCCTTCTCTGACTCCCTACACGTGTTTGTGAAAATAGAAAATCATTTGGGTCAAGTTTAGCCTGGGATTAGGTTCTTTAGCTCATGAGAGACTCAAACATGACATGTTAAATCGTGGCATTTCCAGACGTTCCTTTATCTGGGATCATCAGAGTGAAATGCGACTCCATCAGGCTGAGCCGCGGCTGAGGTAAAGGAGGCCTCAGTGAGACGAAGTCATGCATCCAGAGGTACAACTCGTACAGGTCAGCGACTGTGACAAGTCTTCTGTCGGTTGGTTTTTGCAAACATCGGATTCTCCCTCGTGTCAGCGGCTTGTGTCGGTCGTCTCCAGGTTGTCGCTCGCCCGCACCAGGAGAGTGTCGTACACTGTGTAACCAGCTACGGACGAGAACAATGCATCTATGTGTGAGAAGCTAAAGGTGCTTTTCATGGAGCTGCCAGTCAGGCTGATCTGTAGAGTAATGTGAGATAAAGTTAGAGGGATTTCTAATGGATGGAACGGATTAGGAGCGACCGAGCACAGTGCTGATAATAACTCCCATGTCATATTACAGAGGGATCAGGCCGGAGGCTGGCGGCTGGTGGACCCTCCTGTCTGCACAGTTTCTACCCTCAACAAGCCCGAACCAGAGCCATATGTTAGCATCAAACAGACCCCGGGTCTCTGAAGCAGGCAGAGCCCTTGGATCCAGGCAGGATTTGGATATGTTCTCCATGTAAAGACCTCAAAGACACTTGGTCATTGATGCCGACACAGAAACAACAGAGGGTTACAGGACTGCAGCTACCGTTAAAATGGACTGGGCTTTCTTTCCACCTTTGTAGGACAAACTTTTTTTTATTTTATAAAATCGTGTTCTCTATGGGCACTGAGGAATCCCACTGATATCATACTGAGGGATATACATACTGTATATACATAGTGCAACCCTGTCCCCTAGAAAACATGTTTATATTTACATGCATACTAAAGGTTACATCAAGCCCATGTTAGCAATTACATTGTGTGTGATAGCAGAATAGCTTTATTTTAAGCAGAAAATGAAGTTAATGGTTTTCTGTAATCATTTTGGGGGGGGATGTATTCACTCTCTGTGAATACAGTATTTAGTATAATAGCTGTGCAGAGTAAAAAAAAAAAGTTTTATCTCAATGAAATAAATATTGACGTTCAGGTGCTGTACTTAGCAGCTCTTTAAAGTTTGGTAAAGCTGGAATATGTCACAAAAAAAAATGCAAGAAAAACATTGAATATTCCTTTTCTTCGTCCATATTCTCTGTATAATAGATATTCCGTGGTAAATAATAAATATAAGTGCTTAAAAGGTAGATTTTACAATTGAAATGAAAGGAAAGAAAATATCTAAAGGAAGACAGAAACAAAATTGACTATTTCTTAAATAGAAAGTAATCCCTTTGAAAAGCAGAGAGTTCTCTTGAATATCCAGAGACGCTATATAACGAGGTTGCTGTTGAGTTTTAAATGTCATGTTTCAATGCTGTGAGCAGCACAAACTAAGTTACGTTCACTTCCATTGTGTTCGGGTGAAGGCAGACATCTTAAAAGACAGAAAACCTGGACAGATAAAACCCAAACGATCACTTTCTTTGTTTTTATCATTTGGGTGAACTGAGATTTTTACAATAAGCTGTTTAGAATTATCCTGCTTAGGTAAAAACAAAAAGTATGCAATCGTGTGTCTTTTCCAACAAATAATGGAAATGGTTGCGTAGTACCCGCAGTGAAACGGATGTTACATATAGAAACTCCCCTCTGATCCATAGTGGCTGCTTCTCGGCACAATTCTGGAGGCTGCAGCTGGTTTGCCGTCTCTCTGAGCCTAAATCTGTTATCATTGAGGGCCCTTCCTTCATGACCCGGGGCCTGTTCCAGGAAACATGTTTACCGAGTTACATGGTGAATGAAACCCAGATCAACCTCAAATCCGGATCATTAACTTATCCGACCTGGACGTTTTTCCTCAGTAAAAGTTAACCAGATAATTAAGTAAACCTGCTTTTATTTTATTTTTATACGCCAGTTTACAGTAAAAAAAAAAAAAGTGAGTTTACAGGGTTGTAAGTGGCAGGTTAATTTGCTGGTCTGGTAACCAGCTGCAGAGAGGAAACGGCTCCTATGAAGCGATGAGTGACCAGCAATGCTTTGGAAAAATGACACCATTAACCGACGACGCTCCCCATTCAAAGTATCAGCAATTAGCAAAAATGCTAAGAGGTGGGGAAAAAGTCACAGTTACCAAAGTCAAGAGAGGTAAATGTATTTATGATACAGCAAAAAAACAAACGTAATCCAGGACTAAATATTTTCCCTTCAAAAACGTATTTGACAATGCAGTTTTCATGTGTGGAAACGGAAATTATTATCATCATTTATTTTCCCGTTGTAATGTGTTCGTCTTGGATTGAAATGTCACCAACTTTCCAAACGTTTCCTGAAGTTGGTTGCAAGAGCAAAAAGCGTGCGTGAGTGGAGGCGAGCAGCGAGCAGGCTGTGCGCGCCGCCGCGTGCCACCGTTACATCACACCGACACCTCTTTATACATACAGACGGCAGTTTAATTAACAGCAACACCGAACACAATCAAAAAGACACAGAGCCAAGCCAGTTGCCATGGGTGCAGCTTTGACTGACAGCTGTCCTTGCATTTGACACTTCACACCGATTTCCTCCTCTTGCCGAAGACATTGTTGATGAGTTTGGCCATGGACTTGGTGCCGCTCGGGCGTCTCCTGCGCTCTTTGGCCTTGCTGCCCAGGCTAGCGTTTTGCACCATCTTGAAGAAAATGAGCGCCACTTCCTGGTGGTGCTCAGCCGCCGACAACTCGTAGAACTGGCAGTGGCACTCAGCAGCCAGACACTGACCTTCTTCGCGCCGCACCTCTCTCACGTGGCACAGGTCCTGTTTGTTGCCCACCAGAAATATGAGCGAGTCTACGTTTCTGTAGGTCAAAAAAGCAGAGCGGGGCCACACAATAATTGGCGTTCACTGGTTCCGTTTGCATGCACAGAGTGGCCATTATTGTACTACAGTGATCTTAGTCCGTACCTTTTGGCAGTCCTCATGTGTAGCTCTCTGATGAGGTGCACTATGGCCTTTGCAGTGAGGAAGGAGGAGCGGTCGCTGATGTCGTAGACTACAATGAAACCGTCAGCCCAGTGGATCTGTTCGTTCACAGTGGACTTACCCTCGCGCGCCTGGGAAACACACCATTTATTGACATTACGTGAAACATAATTGTTCAATCTTGTAGTCAAAATTATGTGTGCAAAATGTGAGACTGTGGCCTATTGCCCTTCTTCAAATGTATTACGGTTACATGCTGGGATGCTCTGGTTTTTGGTTCATACTAAATATTTCACTGCCATACTAAAAGGTATTGGAACAATGCGCACACACACACACACACGCACACGCACGCTCTCGTGTCCCGTAGAGAATTGTACTATTTACTGTCACTCTGAATTAAATTCAAAAAGGACATTTCTAATTATCTTTTATCAGTAGTTGGAACAGTGTCCTCGCAAAGTTAATTTCGGAGCCTGAGAACAGTGCGATATGATCCGACAGCTTAGGGAGAACAATACTATACAAAATACACAAAAAGACACGGAGGCAGTCAGAGTGAATGAAAGGCTGGAGTACAATAAAACAGGGCGGTGAGCTGAGGCTGTGCAAAAAACTCAGACTGAAGAGACCCGAGACTAAACTGAGGCTGGAGGAAGTGCTACAGCAGCATGCCTGACTGGCTCTGCAAATTAAGACGGATGATGCTGACCAGCTGGCATATTTGTGAGTATTTGTCTTTACCATGTGACATGAGATCATAACACGTAATATGACTTCATACGGTGTCCAGATGAGGTTATATCCTCATCACGTTACTGAATGAATTGGTACGTTCACTGTGCAAAACAACACCAGACCACTTTCTTTTGTTACTGGACTTATCTATGTGGACTATTGAGATAAAAAAATAAATAAATAAATAAATTAGCTCAGGTGGTTATAAGTGGCACAGGTTGTATATGCTGTCCACTACGGCCCCCCGTGTCACCTCTTCTTTGTGAAAAGATGCAATAATAATAATAATGCATGATATTCTTGCTCCATCCGTCTGTAAACTTACCTGAGAGCATGGGTCATAGAGCTCGAGGTTGATCTGCTTCCCATCCACAGACAGACGCTTTCTGTATATGCACTCTGGGGAAGACAGCAGCAAAAGAAAAAGACGTAAAAATTGTGATGAGACTTTTGCGTGGGTTTTCTGTGTACGGAAAAAAAGTACAATTATGAGTCATGCAGTTTAATGAGATATAAAAACAGAGAAAAAAAAAAAAAAAAAAAGCGGGAAATCTTATTTGAGACGCTGAAAATAGCGGAATTTTAACCATTGCAGCCTTAAAAATGTGACCACGGTAAATAAGTCTCTCCTTCAATGATATTAGCTGTGGTCCAAACGCAGCGTATTTGCACATTGACCAAGATCATTTAAAAAAAATAAAAATAAAAATTAGAGCTGTGAGCTTGAAGTTGGAAATGTATACGTCAAAAAATATTTATTCAAGTTGGGGTGAATTTAAAAATGAAGTTACATTTTCATGTTTGTTTGGCATCCGTTTGTGTATTGGACACTGCATTAACTGAACACCATAAATTACTCACAAATCTGTTATTTGTAGATCCTAAAATGTGCATTTGTCACCAATATTGAGATTTATGTCTCTCCAGAATGGTGCATGCGTTCCTTTCACTGCTACAGTATCTTTGCTCGACTCTCTGAGAGTAAACAAGCTCAGATGAAACTAGATTATTCTCGGGGAAACAATGGCCTATTGAGCCATATCAGAGACTAACGTGAGTCATTCTCCCTGCAGGCCAGGTAGCCTTTCAAGGAGGCTGCAGAATGTTATCATATAAAGCATGGCTCCTCAGACCAGATATTGGCTAACAATCTTCAAGAATTCTTCACCATGCACGGTACGAAACATAAATAGAAGATAAACAAGAAGATGAGATAAGAGGTCTAGGTAGAAAGTACCGGAGCTAGACAAACCGCACAGAAACTAGAAACCAGCCAACTGAAAACAAACATAATCCAGATGATTGTGGCTTTTTGTTTTTTTTTTTTTTTACAGGCCAGGGATGTAAACAGGCTTCACGCTGAACATTTGCATATGCAGATAGAAGAGAGTTAGGTCAAAGAAGGAGAACAAAATATTATGAATCTGACCGGACATGTATACTTTATACTTGGTGCTATAGAAAAAAAAACTACATTTTAATTCAATAACCATCCCATTTAATTATTATTAAATATTTATTTTTAAAGGGTCAAATATAATGCAGTACATATGCAAATGTTAATATGGAAAATATGTAAACAGATTGATTGGAGAGTGCAGTAACTGAAACAGAAATATGGCATCAAGTTAGAAAGTATGGAAAGGTAAAAATGGCATAAAAAAAAGATTTGTGAATATGTTTAATATGATAGAAAACGGAGAAAAGCAGGACGAGTCCATATTTGGTAGGCATTTCCTGACATTACTGCATGAAAAATCCCTTTAACGATTAATCGATTATCAAAACAGTTGAGCGATTACTTGTCTGACGATCGACGCAGCTCTGCAGTCGTGTTTAAAGCCTCAGGAGGATTTAACGGTGTGCACACATGTGCATCGTGTTTGAAAGAAGTAAGGGTTTAAACAGTGGAAGTGGAAGATGGATCATTACCTGAAGAGGACGCGTACTCGCCAATAAAGCGCCTGGTGAGGAACCGGACGATGAGAGCTGCAGACAGACAGATGGACAGACAGACAGACAGACAGGTGAAGTCCATCATTAGCGACAACTTGTTTATCTCCGACGTGCAGAAAGCTGCTCCACATCTCTCCTACCTGACTTCCCGACCCCTTCACTGCCCAGCACAGCAATCTTGATCTCGTTCATGTTCGCAGTAGGACACAAATAGCAAAGCTTTGAAGAGCTCAGGAGGGAAACAGCTGGGTCCAAGCCTGCGTCCGAGGAGCTGATGGGCTGCCTGGAGCCACCGGTGCAGCCCCGCGTCATCTGCTGCAGGCTGGGTGGGGGAGGTGGTGGGGGGGGGGGGGGGGGGGGGGGGGGGGGCGTGTTTGTCCCTCCACCCCCCAGCCATGAAAGGATCATTCTTCTACTGTAGCCTCATTTCATTCTCTACATTTCCTGATTTTTTTTATTTTTATTTTTTTAAATTTTCCTGGTGTCAATGAAGAACCAAAAACATCCAGGATTTATTTTTATATTTTTTATTTTTTAAGCAAATTATTATTATTATATAATGTATTCATTCCACATTTTGACTCAGCAGCGTTGTACTGAGCTGATCGAGGTGGAGCTAGTTCCAACTACTTAATACAAAGTTAGCTAGTTTAGTAGAGTGGGTCCCAACCTATAGGTGCCGGCCCCTCAAAGGGGTCACAGGATCAATCTGAGTGGCCGTGAGATGATTAATGGGACAGAGAATAGTGAAAGTGAAAACCAAGTTAGGCTGTATTTAATTGTTTAATAGTTAATTCTATCTCTTTGATAGTCTAGCAAAAGAGACTGGGCTTTAAAATGTAAAATCTAAATTATTAATCTATACAAGAATTTCATTAAATGTATTTCTCAAATTACCTTAAATCCATGTTTGTGTTTGTTTGTTTGTCTGTTTGTGTTTTTTCCAATGTCACTATGTTATGTCTTGTTGCAATTTTTTTTTCTTTGGTGAATTGTCAAAACCAAAATTCAAAAATACATGTTTATAAAAGAACATTTTTTATCTCTTTGAGCCTCTAATGCTAACCACTCGTAGACATCTGTAACATGGACTAGACAAGGAGCCACAGTAGATGCATTTTATTTTATACGCTTAAAATGAAGCTTTTGTGGAAATTCTTAACGTGAACTATGTAACTAAAGTCAAATAAATGCAGCGGTGTGAAAGTACAATATTTCTCTCTGAAATGTAGTGGAGTAGAAGTATAAAGAAGCCTTACTATTCGAGTAAAAGTACCTCAAAATTGTACTAAAGTAGAGTACAGTACTTGAGTCAATTAACTTCCACCAATGAAATTCTTTCACAATGTAAACGACATCATCGCAGCAAAATCCTGAACCCTTTTTTGGCATTGTTAGCGTACCTTACTTCACATCCTGATATACTGTTAAGTGTTAAATTCACAATATTTAAAGTTAATGATTTCTTGTGAAGTGGGTCCAGATGTGATTTAGTGTCTCTGGGTGAAATATAAACCTGCTAAAAACCTGCTTATTTCTGAGGCCTGCAGCCCCTCTGGCATTACTCTTTTAAAAAAGCCTGTAAATCCTGATCTTACATAACGTGCTGATAACAGCTCCATGTTTCTATCAACTGTAAACACACAGGCTGAGCTGCCAGCATCCACCTCCACCTTCTTACCGAGGAAAGGATTTCTTGAAGGATTTGGTTTCTTCAGCTCCAACTGCTGCAGGGAATAGACATAACCATTCATGGTGCGTGCCATGTGAACAAAATGTGCCAGCAGTGTGAGTCTAACTGGATTACAGGAACACAGATGACTTCAGCATGTGAATACAGCAGATCTCAGAAGCAACCATCTGGAATGTAACACAAAGATCAAAACGATATATTATTTGTTAGGAACGATGATCAAAAATGTCTGAAAATGTAATTCTGTTGGTCCATACGTTGTCTGCGTCAATCCAACCACGGCTAAGGGGCCGAGTTTATCTTCTAAATGTGTGTTTGTGCATGCATGTGTTAGAATCCTGATAGATGAGATCAGTGAAGAGACATTATTCCAGAAAATGCACTAAAATCGACTGAAACAAGCGCATTCTGCTGAAATCTAGTATTAGTTCAGAGGAACTTCCTTTGAAGGCTCATCTGTGTTTTCTCCAAAAAATATAATCACTTCAATTAAATTTCAAATTTTATGCAGTATTCTGTCATTTATTTTTATATTTATTATTACTTTTTTTTTTTAAATACAGAGTGCAACTGTATTTGGTATCTCTGACCTCAGAAAAGTTGATAATGTCCGATATGCACATGCAACACAATACAGCATATACTGTACATATCTGATTATATTTCAGTGCAGTATTGTTTGTCCCTTGTAATATGTGTCCCATTAGATGTTTCTTTTTCAAACTAATGTATGATTATGCAAAATGTCAACACTTTTGACCCAGTAGAAGTCTATCTCTTGTCTTTAATACCGTGACACAATGTCATCCTGCCTGAGAGCGGTTAGCATGCACAGATACACACTCACAGTTCTGATTGTGGCAAACTTCATGTCCCAGTCATTACCAGGCTCTGTGTCCCGGCCTGAGTCCCCTGAAGTATTGCACCGTCACACTCCACCTGCTGCAATGCCTGCTTGAACGACACCAACCGTAAAAGCGGAGCCCTCTAATTGTTACTTTCATTTAACTATTTGATCTCTTTTTCATTAAATAGCTTGCTGTTGGGAGTGACAGCAACTATGAGAGATTAAAATCTGCTGATTATTAGTGTTAAAGAAACAAGGACATGACATAGACCTACAGTATTGTCCCCAAGAGGCACAAAGTCCTGTTCGAGGGTCACAAGGTCAAAGGTCACCCCCCTCAATTAAACAGAGTCTGATGTGTTATTATTTTTTAGCTTCATTTACCTTTACAGGCCGCGGCCCATTGACAGCAGATCACTTTTCAAAGACTGAAAACCACCTGTTTCGACTGCTCCTTGGCCAAGAATAAAAAAAAGATATATATAAAAAAAAATATATATATATCTGTATGTAGCACTTACATTGGTGTAGTTTATTTGAAGCTATTTTACTGCACTTAAAATTATATTTGAAGCTAATGTACTTGCAAGATTCTTGTATCCTCGTGACTGTTTGCACTTATTTTAAGTCGCTTTGGACCAAAGCGTCTGCTAAATGAACTGTAATAATATAATGTTCACATCTTATTGCTAATAAAAGCAAGTGTGACTATGACTCTGGGGGGGGACCGATATGGAGGATGAAAGATTACATTATCCCTGCCATTTATACTGACTATTATACAACGCATCACACAATGTAAATCAGCAGCATCGTCAAATAAATAAGTTGAGTTTTAAACAGGCTAAAAGAGATATGAAATAAACTCTGTCAAAGTAATGTGTTCTGTTCAATGTAAGAGATATGCTCGCTGCTCCAAAGGGCCATGTAAGGGGCAAAATCCCATTTCAGACTTCTACTGCACTTGGTCAGTTTTTCAGAAGAAGTTTGAAACCCGTCTGTTTGCTGTCCCGGCTCCTAAATGGTTGAACGAGCTCCCATTGATATCAGGTCAACAGGAACTCTTCACACCTTCCGTCGCAGACTGAAAACCCACCTGTTTCGACTACACCTCGGTCAATGAAAGAATAAAAAATAAATAAATAAATGTTTTTCTTTGTATGTTGCACTTAAATTGGTTGGCTTATTTGAAGCTAATGGTTGAATTTTTATTCTATTGTTTCTCTATGCTGCACTTACTTTGCACTTGTATGATTTCACCTATTTGAAGCTCATGTACTTGCAATATTCTTGCTGTTCGGAGTTGGATCCTCATGATCGTTTGCACTTATTGTAAGTCGCTTTGGACAAAAGCATCAGCTAAATAAACTGTGATGTAATGTGAAAGTTTCTTTAAGAACTTGGTTCTGAAATACTGTTTGCTATGACATTTCACTGTATAAGCAGTGCAGAGACGTGAGTTTATTTCTGTCTGTTATCCTCCCTGTTTCCCTTGACACGCTATCAGATTATAAATGATCTCATGGAGAAGAAAGGTGTATTATTGTAGCGCCGGCCTCCTCCACCGTGAACTGGGGCTGAATGAATCAAAGCTAAAACACTGTATTTACTGGCGTTTAGTAATCTTGCATTTTAAAATGACATAAAAAGGAACTTAGCTTGTCTTAATAGTGACTTGTTGAAGTGTGTTTTTGATATAAACACTTATGTAATGAGGATATAAATACCAAAAATCAAGTCAGCCTTGCTCCATCCGTAATGACACAGTGTGATAAAAAAGCTAAATGTATGCCTATGTATTTTCTAATAGCCCTTTCATGTTTAACAAGTGCAACTATTAAAGATCACAAAATACTAAGACAATCTATCGGCTAGCGCTGACGTTTTCAAATGTTTTCGAGACACAGGGTGGTTTCATCCTGTGGTTCAGGCCTGGTCAGCGTCACCAAAGGCCTTGTTTCCGTGTCCTCAACACTATTTGTGACTGATGTGAAGGTTTCCCCATCAATAATCCTTTAGTTTTGCGTTTTAGGTAACGTGGAGACTGTGTGGTAGCAGCCCATTGCTCTCCATTAGCTGACTGTGGAGAACATTGTGGGGAGGACAGATAGAGAACGAGGTCTGCAGATATGGGTCAACTCGGATGGATGGCAGGCGGACTTCACTGCTATTAATAGAAAGGTCTGGACGCCTTGCAGATGTCTTGAAAACAGTAGCCACACAGTGGGAATAAATTATTAAGAAAAGCTCCAGTTTATAGCAACAGGAGAACGCACATTCACTGCAGTGACATCAGCCCTCTGCGTGAGGGAACAAAAAGGCAAGAGGGTAATGAAGACAGATGTGCTCTGTTCACAAAACATGAGGAGAAACTGCATGCAGTAACTGAGAGCTCAGGAGTATCCTAATCCCTCGCTTCCTCAGTTTTAAAGGGTTGGTTCACTCAAATTCACAAAAGAAAACAAAAAAAAAAAAACACATTTTCTCACTCACCTCCAGTGGCATCTATTCATTCAGATGGTTTTGTTTTTGTGTGTTGAGGCTTTGAGTTATGCCTCCACCCCAAAAATGCAATGGAGGTGAAGAGAATTTGTTTTGCGGGGCTCAGGACATTGATAAATGACTTTTTCAAAAGCAAAATTACTTTCCAGAAAAAAGCGTCCATCTTGCTCTGGGTAATCCACGGAACACATTGGAGACAGTTTTTCACTCTGACTATTTGGTACAAAGTAGTTCCCATTGATGACTAAAGGCAATGTAGTAACCCCTGTCCTTATATATATATATATATATATATATATATATATATAAAAAGTCCTCACTGAGATGTAAAATTTAATCTGATCAGAAACCAAAACACAAATACACACAGTGTTCTTTTCAAATGGTTTGATCCCATCTGGATACCAAGGCATAGTGGTAGTGTGTGGCAACTCATCATCCAACATTTCCAGTCCACCGACTTGTGCTGAAGGATCCTGTCAGTCAGCCCAGTGCAAATTAGCAGCTCCCGTGTCCAACAGTACCACCACATGTTGTCACCGACTGTCAACATTCTCACTTGTCCTGAAAATAAGCTTTATCTTATCTCTGCTGGGTCTAATCTCTGCCCAAACTGCTGAAACATCAGTACACACACCTGGACGCTCTGAGGGAAGCCCTCACCAAACATGCAGAGGCCCCTCTCTGCAGCAGCAGGAGCAGCAGCACACTGATCCAAGCACACAGCACTGTCTCTGAAGGCTGGGGGGGGGGCTTTAATTCAGGCGTGGCAGATTATACTGTCAGGGATGAGACATGAGGGACTGCTATTACATATGATTTAGTGATGGTTAATGAGGCTGACAGAACATTTGAAAGAGGATAGTAAATGATCATTTTAGTTGATGGCAACCTGTGCCTTATTCACATAGTTTTATCCAAAGAGTAAAAGCTGCCGTATGATCAGACAAACAAAATCATTTCTTCTGATTATTTAAACCACTTTATTTAGAGGTCCAACTGAAAGTGAGCCCACCTGAACACTACAACAGTAAGCGGTTTTATTGGGTGGCTGTAGCTCTCGATCTACTGAGAGCTACAGTAGATTGTAAAATGAATTTACTGTTTATCAGACCACAAAATGAGACAAAAAATGTGCTAGTTAGAAAACTGCTTCACCGGGAGGAGTCGGACCTGGATCAGACCCCCAGTGCTGGGGTTTACGCTGGCTGAATTCAGCAAACGTGTTGGTGCTTTAAGCACCACAAGCAGAGTACCAATTAGCTCCAACACGTTGAAACTCACACAAATATCATATATGGAAATAATCTAAATTAATAAATGGCACTACGGGAAAGAGGAAAAATATGTATTTTTGATTTTGGGGTGCACCGTCCCTTTAAGTTACAGGCATCAGTGGCATAGTGTCAGACAAGACACTTCAGCTTCCATCTTTTTCTGGGGATACTGAAGAAATGCGAGATCATACCACAACAAGTGCTGCAGTTTGGTCTTGTTGTGCCATCTGGTGGTGAATATGTGGAAAGTCAACATGACTTTCCGCTCCTCTTCTTCCTCCACTGTTCAGTTGATAATGTACTGTAGGAGGCCAACTAACCTTTTCCTATTAGAGCTGGGTTTTTTTTATTTTTAAAGTGTGTTGCTTTCCACAGCGTTAGTGGAGAAACATATGATCATGTCATTTTTTCATTATCTTGATGAAGAAGAAAAGATCGAGCAGATGTGTCACGTTGAAGCTGTGTGAAGGTACAGCAACATGTTCCTCTGAGGTCACACAGCCAGGAAGAGATCTGAATCATCATTCATGTTGCATTCAAATCTCTATAAGAAAACAACTTCCTAGTATTACCCCTAACTTCAGTTTTCATCTGGTATTCACCGTCAGAATAAACAGATAATCTCTGCCAATGTTATTTGTGCTAGATACTATTTATTGTATTATTTGTTTCAACGTTTTTAATATGTGAAGTAAAATTCTTGTTGAAGGACACTTTAGACATGGAGTTGATTGCAATTCGCTTGTATCTGTTAAAAAGGGGGTTTCTAAAGGTGTGTGTGTGTGTGTGTGTGTGTGTGTGTGTGTGTGGAAAATGTACCTTCACTCGAATTGCCAAACACTGTGCCATAGAAACATCTAACTTCTAGATTTGTATTATTATTATTATTATTATTATTATTATTATTATTATTATGTATAACTGTCATCACGTGTCGCACCTGTTCTCAAGGAAGTTGAAACAATGAATGCATTTATCATTTCAATGTTTTATTTTGCAACATAGGCTCTTAAGTTTAAATTTCATGACATTACAAGCATATTTGCTGAATTTGAGGCATGTCTGTGATTTCACGTCCACATGCAATGAATATATCGAAAGCCTAAGAGTGCTCTATATTCCCAAGCGACGTGAAGGCAGCACGGGGTGAATTACTGTAAACAGAGCAGGTCATTTACATACAAAGCAGGAAGTTTTTCATTAATCAACAGGGAGTGTGCTGTCAGTCAGTCACGCTCGTTGACTTTTCGCTTGAGTTTAGCGGTTTGAAACTCTATATATAGTAGAGAAATATACATGTCTTAATGACAGGGACTTGGACGGACAGTAGTCTTCCTTCAGAATGATTCTTCGACTAGTTTTGGCGCTAGCGTCGTGTGTGTCGCTTTCGTCCGCCGTGAGGTCGTTTTCATGGCCTCTCAACTGCTCTCAGCAGGTAAGATAGCCCTGCCCGGCACGGCTCACCTGGGCACGACTCAAGCGCTTTAGCTTTCAATTCAACTATAGATATAATGTCTGCAGACCTAAGGAAACCTCAAGGTTTAACATGAATTATTGTTATCTTTTAGGGTGTTGTCAATGATATGTTGTGCTCATTCCTGGCCAATATTGTGTTATAGTAGTGATTTTATTTTTATTTTTTTCACTATATTTTTTACATGGGCTACAACAACACTTATTATCTGGTATTTTAACAATTTTTTTTGATACTAAAAGGACATTGCTGGCTGGGTATAATTATGGGTTGTTGTGATATGGAGAAAAAAATAAATCCATGTGTTGCAATTATAACAACATTTTCTTGATGTGGTGACAGGAATATGTAACAACATGTGAAAATCACACCACTAAAAGTTCAACTGTCAAAAACATCATTTCAAAAAAAGCCACATCCTCAGACAGCTTTTTGACACTTCTTCAGATTCAAGAATCTTTTGTCACCATGGGGTTAAGTAGAGAGACGTGGCAGCATATTGATGCCAAGATTAAAACATAGATCAACTCAGTTTCTTGTAAAAAGATGATATACATACATATTTAATACATGATATACATATAGTTACAAAACATCCCCTTCTGGTTTTGCCGTCTGAGATGTGACTTCCTGTAAAGTATTCTTCCCACACATACGTGCATAGTGTAACACATTTCAATGCAAGTGAGTTGTTAGATTAAGAGTTTAAGATAACATATCATTAATTTGACCCTTAGCTAACCCTGCTAACAGACTGTTAGCATGTACGATGATTTAGAGATGAAGTGTGTGAAGACACTGCTGCCACCATGAAGAAGTTGTGACCAAAAAGACATTTTCTTGATGAACGAGGTCTTTTAGTGAACATAAGTATGCAAAACGGTAATAATCATATTATCGTCATGTTTGTTAATCCTCTTTTATAGATACAATCCATTCAATTGTACAAACAAAACATTTGAAACCATTGGTAAATTCCATTCATTTGTGAATAAATCATTTGTCATTTCTCTGATGTCGGCCAGATTGTCGGCTACGCTGTCTTGTCCTTTAGATTTTGACTGGATTTCTTTCTGTCATAACCAAACGAAAGAAAGTGAAGAATTAGTGAAGAATTGGCAAATGAGTCACATTTTTATTTGTAAGATGCTACAATTCTCAGTTCTATTCTCTTTTCTTTCTTTTTCACAGGGTTTGACGTGTACAGTCAACATAAGTGAGTGAATTCTATTCTTCCGTATTCCTACTGTTGTGATGTCCTTGTTACTTTCCCTTTTTGAGCACACATTAAGAGAGCAGAGTGCTGTTCAGCATTCTGTAACCTGACGTTTAGACACATTTTGTCAGTAATATTAGGTTCACACGCCATCTTAAAAATTGAACATTGATTTTCTACAAAATTCCACACCAAACTAACTCAGAGTGGACTACTTCCCGCAACTTCAATAAAGAAATAAATGAACAAACGAAGACCTAAATGATAGAATGTGCATGGAAAATCCCATGTGATGTCAGGTTCCCCAGCTCTCTGACTGTGTCTGTGTGTGTGTGTGTGTGTGTGTGTGTGTGTGTGTGTGTGTGTGTGTGCAGATAACTGTATGGACAGTGACTGGCTGAAAGTGCATGGTTACACTCCCAGCAGTCCAGAGGGGCTGCGTGTTTCTGTGAACACCAGGCAGGACAAGACGGGACACCTGCAGCCTGTACTGGTCGCTAACTGGAACATAAAGGATGATGGTAAGTCAGTCTGCTGTCTCGAGTAGATGAGGAAAATGGACATTTAATAATTAATCAAAGAAGTGACCTCTGCTGTGTTTCTCCTCAGGCAGTGTTTACAACCTGAGGGCCACCGAGCTTCATGTTCTGGCAGTGTCCACCAACGAGAACGTGTGTGTCCGATATTCTTTTAAAGGCAAACTCCAAATGAGAAATCCTTCAGGGGGAAAGGTGGGTGGCTCACAACAACTTCAACAATTTGAACTTAATTGTCATTGTATATTTAAATTTGACTTCATTACATATTTAAATTGTGCCTGTTTTATTGTTTTTATATGCGCTTCAATATATTCTGCACTTTTTTGCAGTTTTATTGGCATTCTATCTGGTTAATTATCACCTTTTTATATTGGCATCTTATTTGTTTATATATATGTGGTATTTCCTTTACTTAAATTTCACCTGCTTTATATGAGCTTATTTCTCTTATCCACACCTTACCTGTTTATATATAAACTTATTTATTGTATTTGCATTTACATCTGTTAAGGCATCGGCTTCTTATCATTATTATCATTATTATGATTATAGAATGTAACGGTCAATTTTTTATACATACAGGTAGCACACACTTCATATTGTTGTATGTTTTTCAGATCAGATGACTCCGAACTTCTGTGTTTTTTTTCTGGTATTATCAGAGTTCATAAGATCATAACTGGACCTGAACTTCTGTAGGTCGGAGTTTTTTCACTGATCAGTATTAGCAATCTTATGATCTTTCTGTGACAGCGGCTACAACCAGGATGTTGCTAAGAGATGGAAATCTTACAGAATGAACGAGTTTATATGATGCTCTATAAGAAACCCATGAAGGAAAGCTGAGATGCACACTTTACTTAATACAGACCTATTCAACTGAATGATGAAAAATGCAGTTTATAGCAGAACATTTCATAAATATCAGATCTGACGCAAATAATCAATTTATAAATGAATCGCATCAAGTTCAGAGCAAACACAAAGCCTTTAAATAGGTGAATGTAAAGCGCAGCAACACTGTAGTTTGTGATAACGTCATTGGCAATATCGACAGACAATATTCTTTTGTGTTTTCAGTGGTCGTTCTCTGCTAACATGCTGGTGTTGGACCCTGGTCAGATGTACCAGGTCTCCGTCTTCAACATCCCCAAACCAGAGTTAAACCACACCAACTACGAGGTCAGCTCCAAAGTCACCGTTCCTGGTAAGCTGAAGTCAAAACCACTTTTTGTTTTTTATTCGAGCAAATGTAAAAGAGTTTACAGTTCTGGTGTGTTGATGCCCCGGTCTACTGTTTGCTTGAAGTTATGAATTAGTTCAGTTTTATGTCAATTAATGTATTTCCACATTTTGTTTTTAAGTCAAATCTATCTCATTCCAGGGTTTATTATCTGTTTGTTTTGTTTTTTAGTTTTTGTTAGTTAAAAGTGTTAGTGTTTGTGGTTGTGTATGAAAGTGTGTTGTGTAAGTGTGTCATATATATTCATATATGACACACTGTGACCAGAGATATGTGCAGGTACTGTATGTGCAAGAAGGAGAGAGAGAAATAAATAATTAAATAGTTAAATAAATGGTAATAATAATGTTAATAAGTAAATTCAATAACTTCATTAATAATACTAATAACAATAATAAAGAGAAAACAATAATTATAGTAAAGTAAAATTAAACAAGTACATTGATCAATTAGGAGTGAGGGTTTGGCCTGTTTTCTTTTTTAACTCATGTAATCAATATGTTTTCTGTGCGAGTGGAGCCTAAATAAAATGGTTACCTAATATATAATATAATATATAAGATTATGCACAGCAATACTGTATACCGAAATATGACGCATTTGAAAAGGTCCCCATATAGAAAATCTTCAAAGGAAAGAATACAGTGCGATGACTCTTACAACACTTACGCAATTTCCTAAACTCTAATCTTTTAGGTGAAACAAACAAATAGGGGGATTTTATCCATCCGGTGTAATCTCAGCAGAACTTTGAGTCCGCTTGACTTGACTTTGATGAAACTTTCTGGTTTTCTCAGATTGTCCCGATCCTAAAATGAAGATGACTAACTTTTGCATAGAGAGAGGTGAGTCCCTGATATTCTAAAGCCTAGTACGAGTGAGTGAATCATACACCTCTAACATGCCGTTTTGTTTGTTTGTTTTCGTGCTGTAGGAAGTCTGTGGCAGCCTGGCATCGCTGCAGTCAGGGTAGGATCTGAACTTGTCGTCAGCTTCACTCCTGACACACTCTGTGAGGAGTACATGGTTATTGTAAGGTGCATCACCCAGCATGTAAACCATACATACAAGGTAAGGTCACATCATTTGTATAGTACTTTTTTACATTACATTACATGTCATTTAGCTCTTATCCAGAGCGACTTACAGTGAACTAACTACAGGGACAGTCCCCTGGAGCATCTCAGGGTTAAGTGCCTTGCTCAGGAGCACAATGGTGGCAGCCCTGGTGTTGAACTCACAACCTTCCAGTGTATTTGGAAGCCTAACTACTAGACTACCACCACCCTCTTACTTTTGCAGTAGGGTGTCTCACATGGAAGATGAATGCAAAATACTTTTTTGTGATTTGACCCCAAAACATTACTGCATGTGCTCATTACAACATCCTGTGTTTTGTACCTTAACCTAGTTTTTACCCCAGTTTTTTTTTTTTGTCGGCACAGAAAACTGTGTGCCCTACCTCTCTGTGCAGTGTTTTTCCACTGATTGTACAAAAGGCTTCTCATTATATTTGCAAACCTCTTGAATGCACAGTATGTCTCCTCACTGAGATTTGAGCTGCAGCCCATTAGGACTGAGATGTCAGCGTCTCCCTCTGTGCTTTCTTAGGACTGCTGTCTACCTTCTGTATAGAGTACATTCATGTGCTATTTACCAGTGACTAACTTATTATACAAGACAGAATGAGGGTTATGACACACTTGCTCCACTACCAAGCTGTAGTGTAGTGAGTGGTGCTCTTGAATTCTATTGTGTTTTACTGAGAGCTGTTTCTAGTAGGGATGCATAATATGGATTTCTTTTTCCCACCGATACTGATAACCGATACATACCTGCTGCTCATGGCTGATACCGTTGAGATAACCGATAATTTCACCTTTCCGTATTTTAAAAAGAAGTTAGTAACCTGTAGTTTATGCACAGTTTATGTAAGATAGAGAGCGAACACGGGTGATTTGAGATTCCATAGCTCTGACGTAACCAAATCTAACTGGCATCACCATTGTTAACACTCTAAAAACCAACAGTTCTGACTCCTCAAATGTTTTCATTTATATTTTCTAGTAAAGTACATCAAAAAAAGTGTGTATTGCAAATAGCAATCGTGTTGTCTTCCTCTGAAACTGTGAAAAAACACACGTCCACGCTGGCGACGACGTGCGTGGCTCTCCAGTCACGTGCCGCGCTTGCTCTTCTTTTTCTCCCGTTTTTTTATTGCCGGCTCGCAAACCAACTTTAAATGTGCGTACCGCCACTTACTGCATCGGAGTATGTACAGTAAATGCTGCAATTTTGAAACCAGTGAAAGCAATTTGGCTTCGTATGTATATTCTATATAATTCATACATAGAATTTATCGGCTAGAAAGGTCCCATTATATTGTGCATCCCTAGTTTTTAATACAGTAATATAGTGAACCCTCACTGAAGAACATGGGGTGTTTGGATTGATAGGGGTGCTGTGGTGTCACACTGCATTAGTCTTAGCCAGGTGTACCTAATAGGGTGTCAAATTAAAGGGAAAATGCAAAGCAAATTGCAACAGATTTGCACCTGGTGTGTGCACTTAAATCCCACTGTCTTCAGAAAGTGAAACAGAAAGTTGTTCATGTTCAAATGTACTTTTTTTTAAGATTACAGTCAAAATGTTGAATTGATAATTGTCTTGCTAAGTGTTCTTATACCATCTTCTTCCTGTTCAGTACTCCTAAGTGCTGTGCCTCATTGATAAAACCATGCGCATGAAAAAACTCTCTTCTCCAGGGCAATCAGACGATCCTGAATGCAACATTCAGACTTGATAAATGGCCGAGAACTTGCTGCCAGTTTGACGTTGAGGTAAATCTTTTCAAATCTATTTTGCTGAGGGATGTTAGCTGGCAAAAGCTCTGCATTCTCTATGATCACATTTGCTAACATGACTTTATTCTTCCCTGCAGATCAAACCTCTGTTCCCAAAATGTGGCCAGGACTGTGCCCGTCAAAGGACAACTGTGGATATTTGTGGCATTATACCTGGTGATTACAGTACACAGTAACACTTCTTAGCTTCACAAAACACAACCAAATAAAATAAGATTAGCCATTATTGATCCGGAGGGGTAATTCGGTTTTTCAGCACCACAAAGAGAGAATAAGTACAGATGAATACAGAAAATGGCATCACATTTTCAGTTTTGCTGTTCGGGCAATTGTCAAGTAGTAAAGCTCCTGACCAATCAGGAGATGGCGGCCACACCTGCTCTTCCGGCAGCTTCCTCCCTCCTCCACAGTGGGTGTTGCATGAGGAAGTGCGCTTTCAGAAAGTAGGCGATAAAGCATTGAATAACAGCCAGGAAAGATAAGTGCTGATAGATAGACTCTCCCTAAATCAAGACATCATGTTTTTAAATCCATCTTGTATGGTTGCTATTCAAATTAGATGGCACATGATCAATCATTCACTTTTAAAGGGAGTATGTCTGCTTTCCCAAAATCTGCGTTTCTTCAATTCCTTCTTCTCTGTTCCTCTTCCTTGTCATCTTGAATGTGAAGGACAAAGAAGTAGGTGTTTTGTAGTCCGGGCATTGTGTACACACAACACCAGTTTTCATCAAGATATAAAATGTCATGTTGTGATGTAATTTACATATTGGACTACATTTAGGCTAAATGTGGACCTAAACAGACATCCATCATGGGCTGAACTTATACCAAATCAGACTAAATTTAGCTGTACTGTCAACGCTTTACTGTCCACCTTTACCTGCTAGTGGCACCACAGGACAAGTCCTTCAGATTCAGCCCTGGGGACTATACATGTACAAATTGTCATGGCAATTAATCCAATAGCCATACCAACTGACTGACCGACACCTGAAGCTTCGTCACTAGCATGACTGAAACCACACCTTGTGGGGAATGCTAATCAGTGATCTGTGTTTTGATTTCCACTAAACCCAACAGATGCCCCCGGCGTCCCAGGGTACAAATTTGTCGTCCTGGGAATGGTGTTGGTTTGTGTTGTGATGACCGTTACCCTATATTTCCTCTGCAGGAAGCCAGGTTAGTCACAAAAACACAATGCATTTTCAGGTGTAGCTCTATTGAGTTCTTACTTCAACATGAATCTAATTGGATTTTGTTGATTTGTGCCTCAATGTTACGGGGTTTAAAATTACTCTTATTTTGCTGATGACATTTATCTGTACCCTCATGCACTTTCAGGCACACCTGGTGTTGATGCAGCACCTGTGGGAGGTGAAATACAGCAGCAGCATCATCAGAAGCAGCTTCAACAGCCTCCCACAGTGCTGGTCATCTACTCCCAGGACCACCACCTCTACAGGGACGTAGTGCTGAAGCTCTGCGCCTTCCTCCAGGCCAAGTGTGGCACCAAGGTGCTGGTGGACCTGTTAGACTCCACCTCGGTCGGCATCGTGGGGCCCATTCGCTGGCTTGAGTGGCAACGGCAACAGCTTAAAAATCCCTCTGACAAAATCCTGGTACTGTGCTCGCAAGGCGTCCAGGCAAAGTGGAGGGCCATGTGCGGTCAGGGTCGGGTGAAACTGAGGGAAGACATTCTCTCCCCCAGTGACGACATGCTCACTCCCTTTCTGAACCTCTTCCTACCTGACATGCATCAGACAGGCATGCTGGGCAAGTACATGGTGGCTTACTTCGATGACATCAGCAGGGAACAAGACGTGCCGTCAGTTTTTGACATCGCAGTCAAATACAAGCTGATGAAGCATTTCGAAGAGCTGTACTTCCGCATCATAGACATTGAGAAGTATCAGCCAGGCCAGGTCTGCCACATCAAGGGCATTGGCGGGGACGACTATTTTGACTGTCCCTCGGGTAGAGCCCTGAAGAATGCCATTGAAACCTTCCAGGCCTACCAGTTGGAGAATCCTGATTGGTTTGAGAAGGAGTGCGTGGACAGCGAGGAGGACGTCAAGGCGGATACTTACCTGCTCATTGAGCAGCTGCAGATCCCCCCAATCCTCGAGTATATCCCTCTAATCAGAGACGGGCTTCCTGTCTTCACCCACGATGTAGAAATCAATGAAAATGGCAACGGTGTTCATGTCCTTACACCTGAACTGAACCCAGAGCGCAAGCTTTCGTCAGTGGTAGAAGTTACACCAGTAGTGAATCTGCCAAACCTGGAAGTGTTGACAGGTCACCTGTATCCTCACTGCCCGATACGACCCGTCTACATCGATGAGCCTGTTTTGAACAACCGACAAACACCAAGGCAGAACTGTCTCTCCCTCGAGGAAGAACCCTTTGGTCAAATTCCCACTGAGGATGAGGAAGAGGATTTGCTGCTACCCATGAGCCAACTCTGTTTCCCTCCGTCCGAAATCAACCCCTCTCAACAGCCTGTGGAGATGGAGGAGATCGAGGTTCTGGAGCCCTGTGGAACGGGTCCTACCAGTGGATCTGATCAAGGCTACATCTCCAAAATCTCCTCCCAGCATGAATCCCCTTTCAAAGAAGATGCACTGGTGGCCCTGAGAAGACTGCAGGAGGAGCTGTTTCATCCCGGATACTTAGACCCTGAAGCGAACTGATGCTGACAGTCCAAAGTCCACCCCCATGAGTACAGATGCTTCACTGACTTTAACCGACATCACATGCGCAATTACAATAAGCGGCTGAACGTCGGAGGGTGTACGAGCTCCAAAGACAGAGGTACTTCTGTGGACAGTAGAGTGTGGGGCTTATATGATATATTTTATGAACATAATAACCCTTATATTTCTAACGCCTTCATAGAACAAAGAAGTAGACGCTGAGACTGCACATGTGGATTTGTTCATATCAGTTTTTCAATGGGTTGTGAATTTTCTGGTATTGGGTCAAAAGGTGTTGTTTGAATGGATGTTGCACCTGGGTTGTTGAGATTTGGACCAGAAAATTAGGAACCTACTTCAAGAGATGGAATAAGGAAGAAGAAAATGTTTCTTCTTCTCTCTGTTCAGTCTTCTTGAACTTGAAATGAATGACCACTCATGGATTTTTGCAGGAACCGAACACTGAGACACAGACAAACAAAACTCTTGTTTCTTAAAGCACAAAGTTTTAATCTTCCGATTTGTAGACGAGCATAACACGAATCCGCGAATTCTAATGATGTGTGTTCAGAGTGCAGTCAAAATGATATTTCCTCCGCCACCATTTAACCTCTCATGCTATGCTCCTTCAAATCCGCTGGGTTTCCGATTGGTCAGTAATCAAAACATGGAAGTCACACCAGAGTCTCTGATTGGTTATGAATTGAGTCTCACTCATGTGTAGACGCTATTACACAAGGACACTTTGAAATAACACACATTTAACTGTAGCCAACAGCAAGGTCACGTCTTATCTTCTTTTATCCGTTTCCCACCGGCTGCACTTACCAATTAGACTCCTACACACACACACACACACACACACACACACACACACACACACACACA
>CALSBV010012128.1:496004-510901 GCA_943590825.1 Bovichtus diacanthus
CACACACACACACACACACACACACACACACACACACACACACACACGCGCGTTTCCTTGTTCTGGAAGATTAATCGTCCTCCCACAGGAACAACCTCCCTTTCCAAGCTATTCATGTTATCAAAAATATAATGACAGGAAGTTCCCTCGCACACCCATCGCTGCTTCATATTCTCTGACGGTTCAAATGAACGCGCATAATATGCAAGTAATATATGCACTGTAATTCAAATGAACACATCTAGGTCGTACCTTGATTATATAAATAATCCAATTTCCTACAACTAAATGATGGAATCGTTTGCGTCCGCATCTATTGGTCGTTAGAGGCACTGCAGCAGGAGGCTTCAAGGCTGTGGACAAAAGCAGCCAGGCAAGGCCTCCATGGTGCAGTTGAAGTCTAGCTGTAAGGTTTTTAGTATTTCAGTTTATATTGTGCTTACATGGTCCATTTGACCTAATCAAGTTACCACTAACTAATATATTCACAGCACGCTGGGAGAAACAGACGGGTCTTTAGGGACTAATGACCTCAATTCGTCTGCACCTTGGTAGATGTTGCGTGGTGTTGCCGTCCAATATGTGTTATTGTTGAACATTCTGGAGTCTAAACTGCATTGATGGAAATATTTTGAGGTGACGTGTTGTCTTCAACATGTGAAAGGCAAAAGTGCTCCGGGAATGAGTTGTATTGCAAATAACATTTCAATCGGTGTGTTCGTGTAAGGATTAGTGATAATGAAGGTCTTTTGTTGAACACTTATCTTTGTCTCAGGGTTGAATAATTTTTCTCTGAATCCATAATAAATATCAAACACAAATCACTTTGTACACTTCCCTCCGATTTATTTCAGGTTTCAACCACATAATACTCTGTTTTACGTCTACAGTACACAGATTGGATTATATCAGTACAGATGTACACCACACAACTTTACAGTACAGGTAGAATCCTATCTGTAAACAACAGCAATGTTATTTCCCTGTAAACAAATCAGAAGAAAAACAAAAGCCCACACAACGTAAGACAGGAGAGTGTTCAGCACACATTGTGTCTTTCATCGCTCGTAGGCTAAGGAAGAAAGAAAATATTATAATCTTTGCAGCCTTTTGAATATCCATGTCTATGAAAGCCTTTGGTAGTTCCAGTGTAGTTGTGCACTGTGCTCGCCCATGCAGGTTAAAGGCCCACTATACTTCAGCTTAGAGTTCAACGTCAATAATATCCTGCTTCTGATCAAACTGAGTGATAAGCTTCGTGTGCAAATCCAATGACGATTGTTAGAGAGCATTTATAACAGTGTAGAATACATATGCACACGTTGAGCAGATTACTGGCACGAGGAAATAATACAAAATAGTATAAAATATAACACTTTTTGAATACTTTGGCAATATAGGATAAGCAATAAACAAACAGAAGCCAGGAGAACCACTGAAGCAGTCGATGTGTCATAGTGTGTGTATACCAGTGTGTTGGTCTGCCAGAGCCAGTTGGCCTGACCAACAGTACATTACTGCAGCGATGGCACTGCTGAGAGTCAAATAACATTAATTGTATTTGTTAAAGAGTGGTTTGTACGGCAAGTAGCACTCGGTTTGTGCACGTTTGACCGTTTTTTTGCCTACAAATCACGTGTACTTTTCATCAATTCTGGCCATTTTTTTCTAAGCAAACTGCATGTATTGAGATTGCTTTTCTCCCGGCGGCCACTGGTATCACTACATTACAGATAACGGCATGAAAATCCCCATGCAGAGACCTGAAACTCACTTCACACATCCTCGTCGTCATCCTTCTAGCTTGTAACGTCATGGGAACGTTGAACTAAGGGACCCAGACCGTAAGTACGGTAAAGTATGTGGACGGTACACGCATACTATTGGCCATATGATGTACGGTGTCAAATCAATCGGTTCTTAAAGGTGCATTACCACACAAGCATAACGCAGCTCTGACAAACACTGGGATGCTTTAGCAGGTGTCAAGACTGCAGGTTCAGTTTCGATGTTGTATTTAAATGGAGGAACGACCGGCTTTCTTGAGAGTTGGGCAAACACGTACAACGTTCACAGTACATTTTGCAACTATCGGCAATAAAGTAAAGTATTCGTGATTCGTAGTAAAGGGGATAAAACTTGACCAAACTCTGGTATGTCCCTTTATGGTGGACACGTTCCTCCCTATCGGTCTTGACCCCTCAGCAGTCCTCCTACACTGCTCACAAGGCACAACCTCTGACCTGCACGCACTGACCACTCGCAGAGAGGCAAACAAAGCTGGGAAATTGCACAAATACCCTCACTGTGATTAAATGCACCGCAATAGAGTGCAGCAGGGATGACGTGTATTTGTAGGCCGACCTGAAAGTCAGCATCGCGCTGGTTCCACCGAACTTAAAGTCGATGGGATTTTTCCATTGGATTTTTAAGCTCTGCGACACCAAGGTCGCACGACTTCGGCGTCACCCCCACTGAGCAGGTGAGTTTCCCCATGTTTCGGCATGATGATGCTGAATGTCCCCGACAGACCTCTGTAGTCTCGTTTAGTCGCTCGTTAGCAAAGCTTCAAAATTCTCTCAAACTTACCTCAAAACACCACATACCTTATTTGAGGCATCTAACCAAAAATCCAATCAAAAAAAACCCATTGACTTCAAGGCGAGGGAGCCGGGAAGCGCAAAAAAAATGCTGACTAATATCTGGGATTAAGGACTCATTCCTAAAACACAAACTATGAGCTCATTCAGCTCCAAAACAATAGGCACTAAAATCATCTCAGACCCCTCTGACCCATATTGCACAATGTCTTCACTATACATCTTCTTTATATATACTTATCTACTATATTTCGATCGGCCGTGTTTGTTAGATACAACATTACTATACGTTTATGGAAGAGCTCATCACGGAGGACAGTGATCATGCCATGACATACTGTACTGTCAGTCTGGTAAATGCACTGCTGTAAATAATGCGCTGACCCCCCCGAGAGGGAGTTTGGAATCACCGTGGTTGTTCCCAGCAACACCTGGATGCATATTGTCTCCCATTTCAACTCATCAGGGTGTAAACTTTCACATACATTCTGAAAAAAAAAAAGGTGGATTTTTTAAACACAAGCTGTTGGCTACAGTTGGTTATTATTTGTCTAATTTCTATTGCTTATTTACGGAAGCCATTGGAGGCAAATGAGATTTTAAAAAAATCTGGTAATTCATTTTAAAACTCTGCCAGGATATTCTTTATACATTTATCTTTACTTTTATTGTTGCTTTTTTTTTTCACCTGCGACAAGTTTTTTCTTCTTGTAATGCTCATTTTTGGCCGCAAGCAGCTGAATTTCATTCACTCTATACCCAAGGTGCATATATTGTTTGTTAGTAAGTTCTGTAACATGTTACAGTACAGTGAGAAAAACAAAACTTAGAAAAATGATCCTGGCAAAAATTTTTTTTCCACCTGTTTTAACAGATGACAAAAACTGTCATGAACTTAGAAAGATTATCTTGGCAAAACACTTTTTTTTCTACCTGTTTTAAGTCATAAACACAGGAGAGAAAACAATTGAAAATGAACTTTGAAAATAGATTCTTCTCAGGGCTTCCGTAAACACAGTCCAACTTTATATTTTCCGATTACTTGGTCTTACTCAAAGTAAGATGCAAAGATCGATGTTGGTGTTATCTCTGTGTTTCCAGTACAGGGAGCTGGCACCTGTTTAGCTGAGTTCAGCAGGACTGGAAGCGTGTTAGATAATCTCAGAGAGGACAGAACTTTTGAGTTGCTGCATGCCGTCACTCGCTGTGCACCAAGCACTCGTCAACGCCAACTCATTGCCTTCCAAAATGATCCAAATAAACACTGGCAGTTTGTCAGTGCCTGCGGCAAAGCGAGACCATTGCTACAATTAGAAAAATTCAAAAGAAGTGCTGACCTGCCTTGACTGCTGGCAATCTACAACTCCAACACTTAAGACACCCAAAAAAAAAAACATATTGCATCTTTCTTGTCGCTGCATTCATGTCAACGCACAAAAGCTAGCAAGTAGCCGGCTCACTGGCAAACACTGTGTATATAGGTAACCTAAAACGTTAAAAAATCATCTCTACAGACATGTAAAGACAATATGTTATCATCACTAATTTCTTTCTATTTTTAACTGATTTTCTTGCGAGAAATGGGATTCCACATATTATAAAGCACTAAGACAGTAACGCTTATGTCTCTTGTCCCAGACATGACTCAAAGGTGTATTAAAACTGAAATTCAGTGCTGAGCTGTATAACCATTTAGCAAAGAAGAAGCAATGTAGGCCCATTAATTAATTAACGGTTCTTGTTTTTCTGAGAAATTGAGAGCTGGGCCCTTGGGTGAGCCAGAGAACTTGCGGCTCGTCAAATGACGGATATCAGAGTGAACAGTAGCCAGTGATCTTTTAGGACTCGTGCTCCCAGAAGTGAGAGAAGTAGTAAAACAGAAGCACAGCCAGCGATGCCAACAGAAACTCCTGCTGGCCAGGGGTCCATTTGAAAAAAGAGCTGTAGAAAACCTGTTTGTCATGGCACTGTTGGATCTTTATGCATGGCATTGACTTACACACGTGTCTACTCTACTCTTAGTACCGGACACAGCATTTAGAACCAGCAGAGACAACACTGTCATCAATAGGAAACACTGGTGTACACAGGACGAGCAGAGCCCTGGTAAATCAAACCAGAGGATTCTTTAAATTGCACTTTACATTCCAACACGACACAAAGTCCAGCTGCTGTCTCTCTGTGCTCCCTTCAAGTGCAGCGGTGAAACTCGCAGACTGAACACACACAATGCAACACGGTCCAATGCACTGAAGTTTGTTTCTCCGTTTGTCGTCGGGTATTGCAGGTATTGGGTTTGACTGTAGCACCTGTAGACTGGTCTGAAAAGGTAGCATTGTAAGGCTGGTACAGATGATGCGTTCCAGACATGTCCAAAAATTGGAAAATCCATTCTCCTGTCATGAAAAATGTCAACAGCCCCAAAAGTCAGAATTGAAAGTAGAAATCTCAAAAAGATCAGTCAGATCGGTCAGATCGAAGGTTTTAGAGATGCAGTTATCCGACAACATTGCAACGTAGCAGCATACCCTGTAAACCTAATCAAACTGCTTTGAAAAAAAAAGTTTTAGCCTATAGTACTGAATCTATAGATCATTTTTCTTTGCATTGCAGGATTTTGTATCCATCGTAACCACAATGTGGCTGGATTATCAGGGGCCCCGAAGGCCTCAGGTTGTATCTGTCGCAATTACTTTGTGGTAATTCCATGTAAAATGTAATGCAGGGCTGCAACTACATGCTCAATACAAGCCCAGGTCTCATTTTTACTGCGTGGCTCTATAGCAGGTTCATTGAGCCTTGCATTTAAAGGGGACATATCATGAAAAACTCACTTTTTCAGTGCTTGTGGATGTACATTTGGAGTGCCTACCGACCCACAAACTGTGAAATAAGACAACCCAGTCAGTTTTTGTGGGCTGCCTAGTTTAGAAAACAGGGAATTCAACAAGTACAACATGTTCTAGCAGAAACCCAAAATAGAAGTATGAACCTGAATATGAACATGATATGCCCCCTTTAAAATAGCTGATGATCTGTGGCCAGGTATAAAGGTGATGCGTGTACACAACATTTGAAACGGAGTCTGTTTAGATAATAGTGTTATTTTATACCAGACTGAAAAAAAAGTAGAAGCAGGTTTATGTTCTAAAGAAGCACCTCTTTTCACAAATGATGTCCGTGTTACTGTGGCTAATCCAAAGAACACAGAGACAGTTTATAGGAACTATTTCTTTGTTATAAAGCAGTTTCAATGAAAACTCCCTCCAGCGTGTTCTGTGGATTTTCCCAAAGTAACAACGACACACGTCATTTTCCAATGTTGTGAGTAGTACTAACAATATCTTTCTGTCTGTCTACACGTCACCTCTCACCAATAGAGATTAATGAGAAAATATGTATTTTTGTTATTTGGATGAAGTGACCCTTGAAGTATAGCCTATCTGGATAAATAGTTCTACTTTTGTCCTTTCAAAGTTAATTTACTTTGTAATATAATTGTACAAAGTAACTTTTCTCTACCATGTTTTGTATGTTGACACATTGCCTAAATACCTTTCATGTAGGTTTGTTGCACTGGCCTTTCTTTTCCTTACTTTTTTTTTTTTTTTTTTTAAGTCATCACTTATCCAGAGCCTCTATCTGGAAGTAGGATATACATTTGTAAATCGGATTTAACGTGGATTTTCCCATTTCCAGCTGTGTCCTGAACGCAACCCACTTTCCCGCCATCCCCTCGAGCTCCTGGCCACAGCCCGAGCTTTAGGACTGAGTGACAGCCAGGGTGTTGACGTATCCGTGCGGACACATGTCGTTCTCGGACACGCAGTGGGAGAACTGGGCCGGGTTGCTGCCGCCGGCCAGCCTCCGCACCCCCCGCACCGCCACACACTGCTCCACCAGCTCCAGGAACTTACACACTAAGAAGAAGATGTTTTTGAACATGAACACCGACACTGGCATCCCGTTGACATAGACCTGGAAACACCTGACTACAAGCAGGGGGGCGTTGACCACCAGGCCCGTGCAGAAGCGGGCCCACAGCCACCGGAAGCGGAGCTCCGACGCCGTCAGCTCGTAAAGCCAGATCACCGGCACAGCCAGGGTCACGAAATACACCGAGACGACGGTGTACTTCAGGTACACAGTGGGGATCTCGTTCCTCAGCAGCATCTCCACCAGCGTGAAGCTGTCCAGTAGGTCCAGGCAGGTGCTGAGGAAGCAGCTCTGGGAGTGGTGCCGCGTCGCCCCGTTTAAATCCTCGATGATGGAGTTGATGAGGCAGAAGAGCAGCGGCGCGGACAGCAGCATGATGATCTTGAAGCCGGTCACTCCGCACGGAACCTTGAGCTCGATCAGGTCCAGGATGGACGTCTCCAGGATGAGCACCACCTTCGGGGTGCAGGCGATGACATATATGAGCCAGGCCAGGTAGGCGTAGGTGAACTCCCCGAGGTTGCAGCCGAAGATGGAGCTCTTCTGGTGGAAGCCGCAGGCCCGCTCCCTCTTGCTCCGCGCGTTCTTCATGAAGAAAATGCCCCAGCCCGAGATCACAACCAGATCCGTGGCGATCCATGAGCACCAGTACAGGTCGGTGAAGATGATGAGGTAGAAGTCCAGAATGCCGCCCTGGAAGACGAGCAGGAGGAAGCAGAGCGCCTTGTAAAGCAGGCTCCTCTTGGATCTGTGCGCCAGCAGGGGAGCGGTCTGCATGAACTCCCCAGATGTCATGATGCAGGCGGCGGCCGCGGCTGAGGAGACCAGGGGCTGGATGCTGCCGCGCTCCTCCGGGATGATGCTGCCGCTGGTGGTCTGGGTGTCCCGCCTCCTGCTTAGCTGCCCGGCTTCGGGAGAAGAGGAGACGGGGGAGTCTGGGCAATAGCTCGCTTCGGATTGGAGATAGTCTTCCTTCGGATTGTCGTAGCCAGTTTCTGAGATCATTGTATTTGTGCGGTCGCCTCCCTTTCTCCCCTCTTTCTGATTTTCTGATGCTTTTAAAGGTGGAGAGAAAGAGACATGCGCAAAGAAAGGCATGGAGTCTGATGGAATGGACTACCGCTGGTTTAATATCTGATCTTGTAGGTCATATAACGTTATTTTAATTTTATGTAGCCTATTTATTAATTCACTTTTCAATATATCATTTAGTCTATAAAAAAGATTTGTGCAATAATTGTATTCAGTGCAATAATTATAGGCCTGATGTGCAATACTCTGCCATTAATACTGCATTTATTTATTTATACTGTACACGTCAACAACATATTCTTATTTATACTATTCTTGCATTTAAATCCCATTTTCAGGATAATCATTTTTTACCATCTTATATATTGTAGTATACATATTTTGACACATTTCTTACTTCTATTTTTACATAGAGTATTTACTGTCGTTATATATTGTAGTATAATGCACATATTTATATGTACTTATTAATGTTTTTCTTATAATTTCTCTATGTTTATATATATATATATAGTTCTATTCTCTAAATGGGAGCAACTGTAACATAACCCAATTTCCTCCCGTGGATCAATAATGTATTTCTGATTCTGATATAATAATAATTTTAATAAAAAAAGGTATTCAATTTATGATGTATCCACTTACTGGTTGTCAAATTATACATGTTTGAACTTAATTTTTTAAAACTATTTTGTATTTCTGTATAGCATGTATTTATGTGTTAGTTTTGCTTTTAGGTGGCATCAGGGGCCACATGACCTGCCGGGAGGCCCCTGGGCCATAAGTGAGCATCTTGGCTCCGTGTAGACTTTGTTAATGCGGAGTACTGACAGGTAGTCATTTGTAAACACACTCATTCAGGAATATGCAACATGTGAGCACAAAACTGAGATAGTCATAGTCTGAAAAGTAGAGCGGACCCTCTTCAAGGTCCTCACCGTCACCTGACATCGTACTTTGGTGGTGCATATCCCTAAATACATTTTCAACAAAATTCCTGTAAACAAGTTAAATTTGACGCAGAAAAAGGTGAAAAGACAACATTGACATATTAGCCTATCGCTTCATAAAGCTTCTACTCTGTTATTGTTGTTTACGTCCACCTGATGAATGTAAGTCCAAGATTTACAGTAACATACAATAACATACAGTATCTGACACTTTAGCTGCTGTTGTTCCACCATTTACACCAGTTAGTCTCCAACTGTGTCCGTCTTCTTTTTAGTGCAGAGCAGGGAGTGGACAGTGGTTTTTAAATCAGCTTGTTTTTACTCCATAATTCAAACAGACAAGACAATAGATAGATTTGATAATCGATTAAATCGCATAAGTACTTTTTTTTTGGCAAAAAAATGGCAGAAAATGCTAACATCACCTTGGACCTTGAGGCTGGACATTTCTTAGATCAAATCAAACATTTTATAGACCAAACTATTTTTTGGAGAAAAATAAATCGGCAGATTAATCGATGAGTAAAATAATCTTGAGTAACACTGCTACAAAACAGACAATATCATTGAGATTCCACACGGTACAGAGATTGATAATAAACTTTAATTTCAAGTTAAGATGGATGGTTGCGGAACATAGAAAACACACATTTCAGTATAAACATATGCAATCCAATGGAGTTTAACAGGTTGAGACCGGCTATCGGGAGTCTGGACGAGTGTCTCCGCAGCAGAGCATTACTCAGTGAAGGCAACGGAGAGCAGTGGATCTACACTTCACACTGGTGTTGTTGGAAATGTAAAGTCTCAGCTTCATGATTATCTGCACTGTAAAGAGTTTAACGTGTTCACTCTTTAGCCTGGTTCTGAGGAAGGACTTGCCTTTTGTTACCACAGGTGTTTCCTGGATGCTGAGATTCAGGATGGTGTAAAGGGAAAAAGATTTTAAATAAAGTTTTCCTTTTTTTTGTCTAGTTGACCGATGTGTGGAGCCAAATGGGACTATAGTTAGTTAGATCTTTGTAGTTGGATCACAGAAAAAAAAAAAAAAAAAAACTGAAGTGTCTGGAAAACCTGACAGAACATTTCACCTTTATTGCACAACAAATTCATCATTCATTCAAAAAGGCAAAATGTTTCCCAGACTACTTCAACAGGTGCACAGATGTGTGCCTGTGTGAGAGAGAGAGGGGAGAAGAAAAAGGTGGAGGAGGGGGGGGGGGGGGGGGGGGGGGGGGGGCGGCACTTAGCAGGTTAACCCCTAGCCCTGATCCAGGACCAGTCACAGAATCCTGGGTCCTTCATCGCCTTCTTTGTAAAGCAGACACTCGTAACTGAAGAGTGGGACTCACTGGCTGCAGTGCTGCCACTGGTGGCTGGAGGATATGTAAAAGGAGAGTACCATTTTGTTCAGTAGTATAGCTGTAATATAACTCCCAGCCAGCAGCGGCAGCACTGAGCACCACTCTGCGGGCTCCAATTAGTGTGCGCTTGAGAATTTATCGTTCAAATCCTATAGTTGTGAACCTGTGAACTCTGCATGAGACGTTGAAATATGTCTATATAAACAAAAATATATATATCCGTAACAATTGTTATGAGGTGGTCATGTCCCGAGTTACAAAGATGGCTATTTAGGATCAGGGCTGGTGGTCAGCCTCCAAACTTTACAAGAGTTTCATTGTTTGGGCTTTGATAGACAGTTTATGTTCCATATTGATCTTAATGCTTCATGAAAGACTTTTTAGCCCTTAAAGAAGGGGACACAGTAAATACTGTTCAGTACAACATGAACATGAATTATGGTGAATGCATTAAACATCAGCACGATATATTGGCTATCAGCGGCTTTAAATCAAGAAAAAAAAAAGAAATTGTTCGGGCTCTCAAAAACCGTATTTAAAATCTTACAACATGCCCATCACGATTACAGTAAATGGTGCCGAGTAAGTTCAAGTGCATCCTCAGAGTCCCGGAAGTACATATTAACACCTGGGTAAATGAACGAGTCAAACCCACACCCACAAATAAACTTGACAATGTTTATTAGCAACATTTCGAAGAAAGTTATAATTATCTTATATTGAGTTCTTTTTTAAATTTTATTATTTTTCCTTTGAACATGAACCGCACAAGATGGACTCACGAGGATAGATGTCTAGAAAATGTTTAGCACGAGCGCACCGATTTGTTGGAATTTATTATTTTTTTCTTTGTTTTATATTTTATAAGTTCATTTATTAATGGCCTGCTTAAAAGCACTGCCACAATACAAGGGGTGGGGGGGGAAAAGCTACTGTCCATCACTCGCACAAGACAGTCCATTCTAGTCTAGTATACATGGGGGGGGTGGGGCGGGGGGGTTTGTGGGTGGGGCTGCTATAGGTAAATCTCATAGAAATCGTCCAGCTCCTCGTGAAACAAGTCCCATTCATCCTCTGAATCTGTCACCTCGTCGTCGGTTCCCGCAGCCAGCAGCATGAGGAGCATCTCACTCAGCTCAAACGTCACCATCTCTTCGTCCTCGTTGTCGAAGGAGTCGGTGCTTTCCCGTTCGTCGAAGATGTCCCACAGCGGTGTTCGCCTCGAGTTCTAGGGAGGGGGAGGGGGAAGGTTTATTGTCAAACAAGAGTGTACAACAACATGGGCTCATCTGACGCGGCTCAGGGAGCCTTTAGAAAGACCGCTCTACATACGGAGCAGACAGGCAAAGTTATGATGCCAATTTCAGACTTAAGTCAAAATTGTGATACAAATCAAAAAGTTTTATGATCATTTTCAAACCTTTTAAAACGTGTCATAATACGATTTGGAATCCCATACCAAGACGATGAGTTTTTCCTTTTCTTTTTTTCCTTTAAATACTTTACTTGCCAAGTCAACATTTTGATTTACTCAGCTCAGAATTTTGATGATCGCGTAATCTAGATTTAAGCATCTCAAACTGTTGACCTAGTCCATAAACATCAGTTTGACATTCCTAACTGTTCAGTGTGTTCCCGTCTGTCAGAAATGGCTTCTATATACACCCCCACTGCCGCACTAGGGATTTGTCAAAACATCAATATTTTTCAGAAACTTCCATCACGCATCACACATCTGTTTCTCATTTAAGTTTGCACAGGTTCTGTGTGTGTGTGTGTGTGTGTGTGTGTGTGTGTGTGTGTGTGTGTGTGTGTGTGTGTGTGTGTGTTTGTGTGTGTGTGTGTGTGTGTGTGTGTGTGTGTGAACCGTTACCCGATTCCTGCTGTTGGATCCGGTCTGTCTTCTCTGAGGTTGAGCTTCCTCCAGCCGCCCGTCGGGAAAGGCGTGCTTGTAGAAGCAATTTGAGCCAAAAGGACACGTTCCGCGGCCCTCGTCAAAGTATCGACACGGTTTAGTCCTGGAGGAGACAAAAGTCGGAGATGACAAAACAGAAAGTCAGATCGTCTCAATGATGGACCTTTGCAAAAATGGAGCTTTTCAAATGAACACCGAATTTTCTGTTGCGTGTTTTTTCCAAGTCTGAACCGGATCATCCGCCCACTTCCTGTAGAGCTTCCCACCATTACCACCCACTCCCGCAGATTCACCATCCCGCTCCTGGGATGATTCTCTTCACATCCACCTACAACAGCTTTCTACTCAAAAATCTGTCTGCTCCATCCTGCAAGGGAAATAATACATTTTCAATTGCCCATACTGAACCGTTTAATAAGTCAGATTTAGAATAAACCGGACTAAAAAGATGCCTTTTTAAATGCCTTTTGAAAAAAAAGACATCGTTGTTTCCCACAGTACACACAAACCAGCTGGTAGAAATAAGGCTTCGGCGCAGCAGTGACCGTGTTTTAGGTTTGTGTAGCGGGTGGTCCCTCAGAACAGGAAGTGATCTGCGTACCCCATGCCGTCCTTGTATTTCTGAATGAGTTTTTGCTTGTCTTCCTTTTCTTCCACCCAGTACTCGCTCGGGATGACAAAGTTGGATGTGATTCGACACTCTGGGCAAGACCTGCGGAGAAGAAAAAAACAAAAAGTGATGGAAAAAGTCCTCGAATATCGTCGTCGGGCACGAGTGCTGTTAAAGAGGAGTTGTGTGGTCACTGGGATTGGGCCAGTGTGGCATCCTGACCAAAACAGTTCATCCCGTTAACCAAACTCCATCTATTTGCAATACACTGCTGCTTGTAAGAAAAGCAATCTTGGAAAAACTTGTGAAAAACTGCATGCGGAATTTTGTGAATGCATACAAAAGATTTGTAGAAAAACCTTTGAGTATTTTATTTAGAAGACACTATAAAAGAGAAGGAAAAAAAATGCTAATGTGCTTAAATGTGCACGTTTAACATTTCAGTGTCACACCCAGTGTGGGAAGTTTTGTACAGTTTTCTGCTTTTTTTTTTCTTTTCTTTCTTTCTTTCCTGCACTTAGTTATTCATAAAAGCAGTTTGTTCCTCAAAAAAGGTTTTTGGTTAACATGTCAATACAATGTGAGCCTAAAGTTTATTCAAACAGTCTTTTCAGCAGCTACAAACATTGCCAAACTGAGATTTTTCTTAAGTTTACAAAACGATAAGATTTAGAGTTTGAGGATGTGGGTATACATCATACCCACATCCTCAAACTCTAAATCTTATTGATTCATATTTGAGTGCAAAATGCAAAATGAAACGGAAAATCCTCGCTAAGAGCTGTAAGCTGCTTTGGAGTTGACAGTATTACAATGCATTTAAAATTCAGTGAAAGGTGAAAAGCACAGGGAGAGTTTCCTTGAATATGCAGACACTGGTGTCATCAGTCAAGCTGAGCTGAGCTCGACTCAGTGAACCTGCTTATCTTAGAAATCCTCCATTACACAGAAATTAGCTTTATTAAAGTTCATCCATGTAACTTCTTGCACAAACAATTTAGGGAACTGGCTTTATAAATAGGAATAAAATATATTTTTAAAAAAAGGCCTGTGCATTGCTAAATTTGAAAACTGAAATATCATCAGCTCAATACAACAAGGTTTACTTCTGGAACCAGCACAGACGACAGTGTGGACATGATCGTCCCATTTATGGATCTTCATCAGGTTATTGATGGAAGATTATTAAATTCCCATTTTAAAATGGTTGATTTATTTTTCTATTATTTGTCACATAGATCTCGCAACTTTTCTGACCATTGGTTTTGCTGTTCTACAGACTATAAACTCAAGGAAAATACCTACTTGATTAATACACATTTGGCAATCTCCTGAGAAAATCTACCAGAGATACAGAATTGAAATAATCATGTAGCCTTAGATCGATGGACCCTACAGTCACTTCCAAAACCCTAATTTTGCCATGTATAAGTGACTCACTTGATGATTTTGCTCTCAAACTGCTTGGCACTCCTCCACTTGCGAATGCACTTTAGACAGTAGCAGTGGCAGCAGTTGGAGAGGATGCCAAAGCGGCGCTCGCTCGGGTTGGCCTTCTCAAACACCACCTCCATACACACACCGCACATCATGTCTTTGCTGCGTTGGATGGCAAATGAAATCTCCATGTCTTTCTCATGGGCCTCGATGCAAGCCTATGAAAAGGAACAGTTAAACCAACACACCACAACCTTTTGCTACATTTAACCAGCGATGCTCCTCAGATAATGTACGAGACAAAATGCAGTATCTACAAGCTGAGAGAACTCCGACGTGCTCACTACGTGTCTAATGCGAAATTCCTGAGCCGTGTTCAGACGCTTCTGAAATCGCAGCATCCTTATTTATTTTGAAATGAGACCACGGCACTGAAGCAGCAAAAAAGTTGAACCTGGCTCAAGTTTTGCTCCAATGAAACACAATATCAAATACAGGCAAGCGCTCATCCCCAGTAGATGACTTTGTAATGTGAACTCTCCAGTTGTGAAAAGGTATTATAAAGTAATGTGAAGTGTTTCGGTGTTTGATGATCCTCTAAAAAGGAGGGATGTATTTCTCAAACTGGACTGGATTATATTTCATTGTCCCGATTGGGGTTCTTTTTGAAAATAAAATCATATAAACCCGGGGCCAATCAATCGGCTACAGATCACTCTCGTATCATGATGAGCGGAGACATAAAGATCGCAACTTGTATCACCTGCAAGTCTAAAATAAGCCGTGGAAGAACAATAAAATGTATTGCAAAAATGTTTGCGTATATACTGTCAATAGTTCCTTCAAACTAAGAGCACACACACACACACACACACACACACACACACACACACACACACACACACACACACACACACACACACACACACACACACACACACACACACACACACACACACACACACACACGGTCTAAAACCTCATCAAAATTCCGATCCTTTACTGTGCTCTACAGCCTGCTCGTGTTGCACATCTGCTCGCACCGGCGCAAGT
>CALSBV010012128.1:511001-534817 GCA_943590825.1 Bovichtus diacanthus
GCTCTACAGCCTGCTCGTGTTGCACATCTGCTCGCACCGGCGCAAGTGACTCGGCATAATACACACAAACTAAACTCCGACGCTGTGGAATGTGTTATTGAATCTTTTATCTCTCCCTTTGTCATCAGCAAAGCGCAGTGCACAAGACATTTAGGTAACAACTTCTCATATTCAGCCGGTGTCGACCTTCACTTCCACTGGTTAAAATGACAAATGCCATGTTAATCAGTGAACGTGGCAGGTCAGCGGTTTCCGATTTTGCTTCATAATCCGCCACAAATAGTTCCGGAGTATTCCAGGAAAAGTGCGACAGTGACATTGGATGCATATCCCAGCAAGGTTAAAGTGGATCCGCCAGCAGGTTATTTCTGTAACCGTTACCTTAGTGTGGTCGGAGCGCTGGGCGTTGTCAGTGGGGTGGAGCACCTGGAGGCCGCACATGTCACACACATCCCCGTGGAGATAAGCGCAGTTGATTCCGTAGCGGCACTCTCCAACAGCTGCGTACGGACAGAGCTGCTTCCTCAGCTCTTTGTTGTCCTGCGACGCCTCACTGTCAAACTCCTCGATGAGCGGGACGGAGGTCTCTGCCTTCACTGGCTCAGCTATGCATAGAAATATTTTTTTACATTTATTTAGTGCCATGGTAAAGAGAAGAAGGAAAAAAAACGTCATGTTTACGAATGTCTTCTCTTGCAATTGAGGACAATCTGACGTGAGGACACTTACCCTTTACTGTTCAGACATGCAACCTTTAAACTTGAACTTAGCAAAGTCATAATTTGAAGTGGCTCTGCATTTTAAAGACAATGTACCAACTCTATCCACAGTGGAAGTTACGCGTCAATCAGCCGCTACAGACCAAGGAAAAAAAAATATATACAATGTACATTTAATTTCTATGTATTCTGTGTCAACGCTGACTCAATACAAAACGAGCCAAGACTAGCAAACATAAAACGATCACTTTGAGGAAAATCAAGTCCTTTTCAGGTGGTCTTGGGCCGGTTGTTCGGCCCAAGACCACCGTTCACAAAGCTAAATGAACCCATTCAAAAAAGGACAAACGCACCAAAAAAGCACATCAGAAATTTGATTGACAAAAACGGTTTTAAAAAGGAGACTCCATGAGGAGTATATACAGGTTTTGATTCATTTATTTATTTCCCCCATAGCTCTATATGTCCACGGTGACCCCCAGATACTCGCAATGTAACTGGAGGCTTTCATCCATAATTATAGACAGTAGTGTTCCTCATTACTCCGAAATGTAAGTATTTAGTCGATTTGCTAAAAACAAAGTTAGGTACTTGTTGTAGGGTCAAATGTGTCGCTGGTGTTAGAGGATGAAATGCATTTGTCTGAATCTCCACTAGGTGGCAGTAATAGCAAGGTAGCCAAGTCAGGCACCTGTGCAGTGTTTGGAGACATGCGCCTATGCACTCATCAGCGTTGATCCAGCGTGAGCCTCCGCTTATCCTCAGAGAGAGAAGCCATGCCTCTCTGACGAACAACAGCGTGTCACCTCCAGTAAAGATAACACCTCCATGATCTGTACTGGTTAATAAACGGAACTTTACTGTGGGACAGTACAGAGCCGATGCTAATGGCGAACCCACTGCCATATCAAAGTCTGTAACGTTATGCAAAAGGTGCTATTGAACATTTACGTGCAAGGTAGGAAACATTTCAAACCTCGCCAAGCACCTCAGTGAACGACTTCAAGACCTCTCCAAGGAGGACACGACAAGTACTCCTGGGAGACCCAACACTTTAGCGAATAAGCTAGCTGGCTGGCTAGCAGGATGGGGATGAGCTGCTTTATGGGATATGTAGCACATCACCAGCATATCAAAAAAAATTTTTTTTTAAATTAAAATATGTTTTTTTTTTTTTTTTTCTTAATTGGAAACTTGACTGAGTATATATAAAAAAGAAATATAAATATATATATATATATATATATATATATAAAAAAAAAAAATTTTTTAAAATGGGCTGACCATCCAGTCATAAAAGTTTGGGTGAGCTTAGGGTTAGGGTTCGAGTGTGAGTATAGATATACAACTTGATGTATTAATCAATGCTGGTCACCCACCCCGTCCACAGTACGGCTGTCCTGGAACAAACTCGGCAGCGTTGACCCAGTCTTGCGCCCCTGAACCAGGTGTTGGCCCACTGGGTTCTGGGTCTGACGAGCCGGCAGGCGAGACAGAGGGCAGCGGCAGCGTCTGTGTGGTTGGCAACTCCTCGTTCTTTTCCGGTTTACAGTGTTCAAACCTGAGGGAGCACACAGGACCAGAATAGTTACAGTACAAACGATATACTGTGCCTCAGCACTAATGCAGGGAAGCTATAACCAGAGCGATGACCCGAAAGAAATATACAGCTGGAAAAAGGGACACGCTGAAATGCAAACGGCCAAACTAAAGTTGATAACAACCCTACTGAACATCTATTTAGAAAAAGGTGAAAAGGGTTCTACCGTCAATAAATGGTTCATAAAATCAAAAACTCCAACTTTCAGCAGCAAAGAACTCATTTAAAGTCTAAAGTAAGTCATTACCACACTAGTTTATGGCCACCAGACAGTCACATGGGACAAGGACAGTGCCCATATTTAGTGTCTGTGGCTGACGCTGTACAACGGTATGTCCCTCTCAACAAAAGCATTACTACTACTTACAACGGCACGATATTTCTTGATAAATGACAATATTTCTTGGGGAGCTGCAGGACTGGTGCATACTGGGGTTTTTTGTTTGTTGTCGTTTTTCAAAGTTTGACATGCGTTTCTCCCCCATTTTTAAGGATAATGCCAACTGTGGTCCGATACAAGGTAATGTACATTTTCTACTTGTTGTTAATATCCCCCGCAGACATTTATAGTCTTAATGATATTTATATAAAAAAATAAAAATAAAAATTAAATTAAAAAAAAAGGAAGTTGCTGCACATGATTCATCACTGAATCGCACTTCCTTATCAATAAATCATGATAAACAAAAATCAATAAACATGTGCGTGTCACTGTATTTTACTGCGCAGTGTATCGTTTTATCGTTAATAAATAAAGTAGCCAACTATACCTAATGAACTGCATCACATCCATGTCACACAACCTGCACCAATAACAGCGAGCTCCTGCAGCTAGACTCGTCTCACGAGTAAAGTCGAACCCCTCCGTTGGTGTGTAAATGTTGAGCAGCCTCTCTCAACTGTTGTCAGTCCCGAGTGTAAAAAAACGATTCAAAATGTAGTCGGACAAACAGCATGGATCAGCCACTGCACCGTTAAATGTTTTTAAATGAGGGCAAAGACTCCAGAACTGAGGTTGACCTTCAGTACGTTCAGTATATACAGACCAGCACACTGTTTTTTTCAGTTTGATAAAAAGTCTCCGTCAAAGAAAGGACCGGGACACTATGTCTCCAACAGTTTGTTCTACTGCTGAAAATATTTTGGTTCTCCTTCTTCCCCTGTAAATAATAAGCATGTAAATGGAATGTAAACCGGCATTTCCACTGCTGGGCTGTTTTTAGTTGTAGGTTACTCTCCACAGTCTTTAGCTGTGCAGTGGATTAAAGATGAAGGTCTAAATTTCACAACCTGAGAGACAGATGCGGTGTCCTTCAATGGTCAAAAACTGAGGCGTACAGAGTGTGACGTTTCATCTTGTGGTCGAGACAAGAACACAGCAGAAAATGATAACTGTATAGGGCACTTAACAATACAAACTAATACAGAATGTGCTTTGTCCCCGGCAACTTCGATGATTTAAAGAACAAAGAAAAATAAAGTTCTGTAAATTGCTGCCGATCACATAGTTTATTTTGAATGGCTGAAAGATGCAGGCTGCGTGGGGGGGGGGGGGGGGGGGGGGATCTGAATATTTTAATGTGTAAATCAGTGCAGAAGAGCTAGTCTAAAGGTCATATTTATTAGCTTTTCCTATTCGCAGTAGCGTGGTTTACTGGCACCTTCACACATAGACGGGATGATACGAGCTATGGATTTACTAATGTGGATAAGACATTACCACAATAAATATGTCAAAGTGACACTCCTCTATGTATGTATTTTATAGGAGTGTCACAATTCTCCAAAATCAACGATTCTAATGTATTTTCTAAGGTCACGACTCAATTAAAAGAAATTCTTTCAAACGATAGGCTACGTGGTATCAAGTGTGAATGCACCAGACTAAAAGGCCATATGTTCAAATTTAAAATCAATTTAAAATATAAAAACAATTACTTTTTTTTTTTTTTCAGTCATTGAAATATTTGTTTATGATGCACTGTGCAAATCTCAAAAAATATTGGGGCGCCCTAAAAAACCAAAAAAAAAAAAAAAAAAAAAAAAAAGAAAGATTCATTAACCACAAACACTAACAAATGAGTCTTTCATCTCCTCTTTTAGAAAAGATCACCATGTACAAAACTAGGGCTGTACTGATCATGATCAGAGTCATTTAATATTAATGCTGATACCAAGTGCTGATAAGATTCTTCTATTTTCCTAGATAATACAGCTGCACAGTGCACAATACAAGTACATTTCAATTATTAAAATCAATCCAAAGTATATGCTTGAAAATTGAATAGCTCTACATTGCATTAAAGAAAAAAAAGTCAAAGCTTTTCCTTAATATTTGTTTCCAGTGTTTGTTGCCTTTGCCTGAGTCACCTGATGAGCTGTATTCCATTGACAGTTTTATTTTCATCATCTGCTCAATTTCTCTGTGGACTACATTAATAAATGACTATTATTGGCTTTTCGCTTGCGGGGTCTTTTGTTGCGCTTGCAGTGGCGTGAGTGTGGTTGTCGCCGGTTCTTTACCGCTGTGTGTCCGAGCAGGAGCCGGGCTCCACCCATGCATCGCAGATGACAGGAAACCGCAAACGACTCTCACAAGGGGCTCAAATGAAACAAGTGCACAACAAACAAACAAACAAACAAACAAACAAACAAAAGTGTGTGCTCTTGTTAATGGTGTGTGGTTTTGCCGCAGCTCAACCCCAGTTCCTTGTGTTGACATCATTTTTATCGAAATCGCAATATGGACTAGTTCAATATCCAAATCACAGGAGGCGCAATATTTGTTAGAAGGCAAGAATATTGGTCAAAATATCATTCTGAATTTAGTATTGTGCTGTTGCACAGATGTCCCGCGGACTACGAATTATATTCTAAAGACTTAAAAAAATAAAATCTTTGTTTGGTACTGATCATGATAATTTTAATACATTCTTAAATAAAATGAGAACAACAAGAGTAACATGTGCAAAAATGACCATTACCTGAAATAATGTGAAAACATATCTCAATTGCAATATCAGTCCAAATAAAAAAATAAATAAAAAAATCACTATTAGATATTTTTCCAAATCTTTCACCACACGTTGACCACTAGTACTCTGGGCAGTGAATGGTGAGCTACATTTTGCTCTCAAGCCTGCCATGTTGCATGTAAGGACACAGCAAACATGACTCTGCTTGGAGTGCAGTGCCAACATTAACAGGAGGCTGAGGGTGGAGGATGGGGGGATGGGGGGATGGGAGATGGGAAGGATTAGAGGTCCTGTAGGGTTCTGGATGCTCTAATATCTGTATTGCACAAGAAAAGCAGGTCGTCTCTCATTCGGAAATATCCCCTCTGATCCGTATAAAAAGTGAAAGTGTTTACATTAAATCAGGGAAATAATGAATGGTTCTAATGTGGAGTAAAAAAATATGCCCCGGACACTATGGCCACTTTCCCACTAACATTTGGCTTATTTCTTTAGTGGGAAAGGTTACAATTGGCATTCATTCCGGGGACAAATTACTCTGCAGACACCCGGGTGGACAAGCAAAGTTTGCTTTGACACGTTGAAGTGAATATATAATAAATAATATCAACAGGGATTTAGACAATTATAATAATTTATTAAACGCACAAAACATACAATTATTATACTCTCCTCAAAGCCACCAGGCTCCATTGACAAAAACAGTCATTTTAACATTACCTCACTGGAAACGTTAAACACACTTCATTCAAACTCGACAGAAAATTAATAAAACACATCAACACCATCTTTGTTGGTCTTTTCACAGTTCCAACAATCACCAACTCTGGTTATAAATTGAGAGTTTGAAAGAGAGACTGAATAAGTAGATATACAAGATAAGTGCGGATCGGGCACTATCAGTAAGCACTGTTGTTTACTAACCCTGCTTTCAGTGGGGTTGAGGGAGATTGTTGTACATAGCTCTAAATATGGGCACTGGCCTTGCACAATGTGAATGTCTGGTGACCATAAACCAGTGTGGGAAAAAAACAGAAAGGCACGGCTACTGGCAATGGGAAAGGAGTCCATTACCTATTTTTAGCGGGTTCTCCCTCGTTTAAAAAAAACCTGCATTAATGCGCAATTCTTTTGTGGAAACAGGGTATATTTGAGAATTTATGGTACCCTTCCATTTCTAAATCACACAGGGTAGATTTGTTTGCGACCGCTTTGCTTACGCACAGTTTGTCATGTGGTGTTTGTCACAGACACAGGGTAATTAAAGAGTGCTTAAATGCAACTGATCTCTTGCCAACATAAATACAGAAGCATCTTCATGCAAGACTCAAATAGCATAGCGGTATAAATCTAAATCCCAATTACGATTAATGGTGCAGTCCTGATGATAACAGATCCTCAGCTGTCCACATGGAATTGTCTGTTTGAGTGGCCTCGGTATAGAAAGAAAGTGAAATCCATAGCTACAATACAGCATGACTAACAGGCCATGACAGCCAGTGCACACACACACAGTCGTACAAAAGGAACACCTGGCCAATCTCTCCTTCAGCCTCCTCCGGGATGGTGTGCAGAACACACTGCTAACCAGTCTGTTCCCAGAGAGCCACTGGAGCGCTGGACGAGCGGGGAGGGGAGGAGGGCTGCTGGAGCTATGCATAAATAAATGAGAGATGAGGGTGCTGCAGCAGAATGAACCTGAGGAACCCAGCAACAGCGCAGGAGGAGGAGGAGGGGGGGCAGCATGGGGAAAGAGAGCAGGAGGGAAACAGAGAGTGTTATGCAATTGCCATGCAGGCTGCAGTGCACTTTGTCTGGCCCTGGGGGCTGCAGAAGAGAGAGAGAGAGAGAGAGACACACAGACAGAGTGAAAGAGCGAGACAGAGCCTACCACAATAGACAGAGCCCAGGGAATTCAACCATAATAAACCCCCACAGTGAGAGCCTTTCTCTGGACTCTTAATACAGGGTGCACAGCCCCACAGGATCACAGATATAATGAGGACACCCTCCCTGCTGCAGCTCCATCACAAGAATGGAGGAATGTGACTTATCAACACAACAACAGCAGCAGCAGCTCAGTGATATATACACCCGACCAAAAGGCTTCCTACAGGCAATAAGCAGACTATTCAAGGAAAATGATCAAGTATGCAAGTAACTAATGCGCCCCTGCTGCTGTTGGGCTGGTCATCGAGTTCCTCTGTAACTATGGGGATGCTCCTGAAGCCAGACATGGAGCAGACACTGTCTGTACAAGCTGGCTGCTGCTGTCTGGGTCCATTCAAGCTTGGCAACAGACTGGGAGCCTAATCTGCTTCTCAAAAGGGCCATACCACTGCATGTTCGAGCCAATTTACTACAAATAAATACTGCTCACCATAGTCAAAGCATGATGCAATGTTTTAGATTTTTCTTTTTTTTTTTTTTTAAAAAAAAAAGGAAGCAACTGGTTGACATTGGTTTCAGTACGAAAACCAGATTGCGTCAATGAGAAAGTTAAGATGTATTTAGAAACCAAATGTACCATCTTTAAAACAAAGTTTTATAAAAATGTAATATTTTGCTCATTTAAAATGCAGAAATGTTGTGGGAAATCAGGTGGCTAATTTCATTGTATAATAGAATCTGGAGGCGACCTCACGTGCAGAAGAGGATTTATTTATTTATTTCAGTGACATATTTGTTCATATTTAAATCTTTACAACTTCATTTTCATAAAAATAGAACATGCTTTGAAAAAAGTGCTCAGCAATAGGTAATGTAAAGCTGAAACGATTGGCTAATTGATAATCATTAATAGGCACTCATTTTGATAACTGATTTGATAAGTAGTCTTTTTAAGCCGATATTAACTGGTTCCAACATCTCATGTGAATATATAATTTTTTTCTTCGTCTTTGATGATAGTAAGCTGATCTTTTAGTTTTGATCTGTTAGTCGGAAAATAACAAGACATTGAAATATTTGAACTTTGTATAGATGGGCATTATTTGCTATTTTCTGACATTTCATGAACAAAACAAATGAAGATGACAATATTTGTAGATGATAATGAAAACAACTGTTATCTTAAGCCTGGAAGTATGGTCCTTTGAGATTAAAAACACTTCCATTCATCATATTCAGACTGAGACCAGCCTCTGATGAATATCTTATAGGCAGGATTTTGACAAAAGAATATTCCCAAATATAATCAGCCGAGTGCCCATCCATGTACTATCATTGTTGCCATTTTTTAATCTAACAAAAAAGAAACCCCGAAGGAGGCTCATGCTGGCAGGCATGCTGAACATACACCAGCTCCACAAACACTCAAGACAAAACTCAAAATGCATACTTTATAATACAAAAATTTCATCCGGCAAAGCGATGATGAAAAGCCACAGACGAGTGATTCAGGTTCCCTTGGACTAACATGGAGCTGCCACAGACACAGACCAACAACATGTTCACATTAAAAAAAGCAGCAGTCTCAGGTGTCCAATCCACTTGAGGAGCAGGCGGCAACACACCGAGAAGCCCTGCCAGGAAAGTTGCTGCGCTGTCATATGGCTGAGAGCAAGGCCAGTTTTAGAAAGGAAGTTATACTGCAGCTCATCTGACAAGTGGCTGGGAGCACTTTCTTAAGACTGTGGCAGCTGCCAGTTGTGCACAAACATGAACCAAGCCTTGTAATGACATCCACATTAGACTTAAGTGCTGCATTTGGTATTTACAACTAAGCTTTCAGTCGTGCCTTTACCTGCAACGGTCCCCAAACACACAGTTTCCCTTCTGAAAGAACTTGCAAATCATGGCTTCAGGTTGGCTGTTGGTCAGGTCGTGGGAATATCGACAGTTCTCTCCTTCTTTGCAAAGACCATGCATGAAATATCTGAAAAATACAACAAAAAAAATAAATAAAATAAAAGTAAGTGGTCTAGGTAATAGACGATCTCCAGTCGTACTAGAATTGTCACGGAAAAGATGTGTTCGTTTTCAAATCCGAAACTGAACTTTTCAGCTGGACGCTTCGAAACTGCGTGTCAATGTCGTCTTTTGCTTCCATATTGGTAACAGTAGCGAGCTTATCTTAGCACGGTCACAACAAACAATTGGATTCATAACGTTAGCTAATGTCTGGATGTGGCACCCAGCAAGTGCTGTCACTATTACATGGGCGACTATAACCTCACACATAACAGCAACACTCGCTGGTTTAACGTTTGTTCGTGTTGCTCAAGTCAAGGAGTAATGTTACCAAGTGCCTGTGAACAGCTAGTTAAAACGTTAAGGGATGTATCACTCCGCTGTATAACTGTTGTTTTTGCGTAGTCCAACATTATAGTCCGACATCAATGCTAGCCGAGTTGCTCGTTGAAAATGTAGCTAGCAAGCTGGCAAGCTAACCTACAACACCAGTCTGCTATGTGACCATAACACTGTGAACACAACAACATAGTAGCCACAGCTAGCTCACCAACAGCTGAGCCGAGCCTCGGACGACGCTGTTGTCAGTGGCTCGCCAGCCACCGTATCACCGCTATTTTGACGTCAAACGATAGATGATAAAATTATCTTCGATATCTTAATATTCCCGTGTGTTGTCTTACCTGCAGGTTACGTGTTTGGTCCAACCTCCTGTTACTGGTGAAGCCGCCGTAGACGCTGCTGCTGCCTCCGCCATTGCTGTTTATGTTGAGAAGCTACAGCCGGATGTTCCGGACAGCTCCGGTCCAGCTCGGCCTCTTTCGCATATGTACGGTTCATGCCGGAGTTTACCGAACACCCCGCGCGGCGAAATTACGAATCCTTCTATGGCGAAGGCCGCGGACTGTCCACTACGGGTCACCGTTGTCTCACAGCCAAGATGAATTGTACAACCGGCTCTTATAATTGCGGTCTCAAATTGATATAAACAATGAAAAAAAAAACACCCAAACATCTCCACCCTAATGAAAACCAGTCAGAGCTGTTTTCTCATCTTATTTATTCAAAACAATCTAAAGAAAGAGGCCAAAACCAACAATGGATTTATGGACTAACAACTGTACCCAGGCCTGATATAACTTATAGACCTTGCATAGCTCCAATGTTATATATATATATAAAAAGACATACATTTTAAAACAGTCAGATGGCTGAGATGACTACTCTATGGTATTTCATGTGTTTAGGTTGTAGAAAGTCCTCAAATGTTATTTTGTATGAAGGGTTTGTTTTGTACAGAATAAAACAATGTACTATGGCTGAACCACACTGACAGTTGAAATGGCAGAAAGAAACAAAGTTACCTCTGAGCAACAGTTCAATAAGGTTCCTGTGTCAGTGTAAAGTGCACACTAATGCATGTTAGAAGCTGGAATTAACAGGCGTGTTGCTTCACAAAAGAAACGAAAAATCACCTAACAAAATATGTCTCTTTTACTTGGTTTACTGTAATATTTTCTGGATGTTAAATGGAGCTCTATGGTGCTGTTATTTGCTGTGGATCTAGTTGTCTTTCACCCTAAAGGGTCCCTGATGAACTATTTCTCCCTAAAGGTTTCTAGAACTTTAAGGTTCATCATAGACACATTGTTCTTGGGAGATTGTTGGCCCCCTGTGGAACTTTAATTTCTACAAGCGCATCACTCCACAAGAGTGAAGATTGTTGAAATGCTAGCTCTAATGTGATGTCATACTCAATGAGCTAGAATATAAAAGCTTAATTATTAATTATTTCTCTGTTCCTTTGTTCCTGATTGGGAGAGAGAACTACATACATTTGTGATTAGCTAAGCATGCTGGGTGTTTGCCTTATTAATATACCACCACTCTATCTATTTACCTATGACATTTCTTTTTCAGTCCCTTCCCCTTTCCTTACTTCCTCCTTTATGTACCTTCCATTTAAGGTTCAGTTGTGTTGTTTCTATTGTTCTTTCCCACCTAAGGATCTCTAGTGACTTCTATATTTAGGATGCTTATAAAGCCTGTAATGTATGGTTGTTGTGGTGATGGCCATGCATTGTCATTATTGGCATCAGATGATCAGAGTTAGCTTTTTTTTATTTAGAGCATTATACTGGGCAGCTGTGGCCTTAGGTTAGACAACAAGGCTGGAGTCAACAAGGTTCATTCTCAAGCCGGCAGGATTACTCTGGGTGGGGAAAGTGAAACATAAACTCTCCAAAGATACCAAAAATGTCAGGCTGATTTTAGATGAAATGGGTAGAAAGTGATCCAGCTAGAACAACATCTGATAATTGGTAGCGAACACAAAGTACAGCTGAGGTTATTAGTTTGCGGGTATTTGTTCTTCAACCAAAGAATTGGAAAAATTTAACTTGTGACTTGATGATAGTGCCTGTTGAAAAGTCAGATGATCCCCAAAGCTATTGCAATTCACCTTGAGGGGAACATGAATGAAGCCTCCAATAGTTGTCGAGACATTTCAGTTTAGACAAAAGTGGTTGACTGACTTTCCTATAGAGCCATGCTTTGGAAGTGTGGCTAAAAATGTGCCTTCTTGGCTTGTCATACACAATATATTATGTGATAGTGTGATAGAATGTGGATTTTCTTTTCCAAGTTTAAAGAAAACTTAATTAATGTAAGGTGGAACATTTCGGGAGTTTAAAAGGAAATGTTTCCAATGGGTGTTGGTCCAATTCAAAGCAGTCACCCAGAAGTAGCCTATCACAAAGAGACACTCCACATGGAAGCTATGTTATTGAACTCGTTTTGATAAATTCAACCCGTATGTAACCCGCATGGACATGTTGGCTGGGAGGGAGAAATTGCCTCCAAGCGTGTCAACAGCTGGAAAGACAGCTCTTCATTCACATTATTATGAGGCGATGGCTCGCTGCATTTGTGTCTAATAACATTGGATAAACTCATTTCTTAATCTTATTTTAAGGAAGTGAGATTGGAAATCCCCACACTGTCCTGGAATTGCGTAAAGACATAACAATGTTGTGTGCAGAACATTTTCTCAAAGAACTCACTTCCAACCTGAACTTCACACTTTATACATTTTACAGCCGATATACACGTCTGCTCTCACTGATAGAAATAATACAAACACTTAAAATTCAAAAACTGCACAAACCCCTGAAAGTCTCCAATATTACGTTCGATTTGAATCCAGGCCTCTCTTACACTTTTTCAACACAAACTGCCTTCATAATGATCAGACGTTTTATAGACAGAGGTGGACGAAGTATTTCGAGCTTTTACTTGAGCAGAAGTAGTAATACCACAGTGTAAAAAGAATCCATTACAAGTAAAAGTCCTGCATTCAAATACTTAAGTAAAAGAATCAAAATATACCTAAAGTAAAAGTATTCATCGTGCAGAATGGCCCATTTGAGGGGAGAAAAAAAAAATGATGTCACAGGATTATAACTATTGATGCATTAATGTTGCATCTATATTAGTATCATTCATTTGTACTAACACTGTTTCAGCTGGGAAAGATGGGGCTAATTTCAATATCTTTATATACTGCCAGGTAGACCCATAATAATTATGATTTATTAGTTAATTTATCATTTGTAGTTATATCTGAACCTGCAAAGTAGCAATTAATGTTGTTAAATAAATGTAGTTGAGTAAAAAGTACAATATTGGCTTCCAAAAGTAGTGGAGTTGAATTATAAAGTTGCAAAAAATAAATAAATACTTAAGTTTATGCACCTAAAAATTGTACTTAAGTACAGTACTTGAGTAAATGTACTTTTCTCCACTGATTACAAAAACAGTTGGATTAAACTGCATTAGTTTTAGCTGGGTGTACCTAATAATGTGGAACTACAAGTGAAAAATGTTCTGCAAAAGTCCATTCACGCTCTTCTACCATTTCCTGCGGGAATATGCACAGAGGAATTTCTAAGCCACATACCCACAGTGTGATAATATGTTGCTTGGATCCCGGGTGTCAATATACTGTAAACATCCACCAGCCCATACAGCACGAGACTAATAAGTCAAAGCAGAGCAAACAGAGCAGGTAGCAGGTGCTCTGTCTTCCATCGCTGTCTTTGTCTCGGCCTCCTCCGTGATTTCAATGGTGCTGTTTGAAAGTGTAGGACCGTTCATTTCATCACAGCGGTGTGTTTTGGTGCACGACACCACAACACTCTGTGCTCTGGGTTTGTCTCCATGGGGACAACACATCAGCCATCTCAACGCACAGCGACCTCATGGTAAACACGTTATGTCTCTCTAATCAGGCGTCCTCGGTGGAGTTGTTTTGTTTTTTTTTCCAAGGTTACTACGTGAGAGACAAACGAAACGCTCCCAAGCGAAAACATCATTTTTTTTCACGAGAGTTTTGTGTGTTTTGTGTCCCTAACATGTCTTCTTTCAGACTAGTGCAAAGAAAATGTTCAAAATACACATTTAGGTGTTTATTTAGCTTTTTCAAACTTTGTCTATTTGCATGTGTAGATGTGTTCTGAATTTACCAAAACTTAGCATTCGATAATGGAAATGAAGTCCGCAATTGGAAATTTAAAAGTAAACTGGTCCAGTAATAAGGGCTCACTGACAATTTTAGGCTCCACAAATTGTGTACCGTTTTAACTGATCACTCACTGTAATTCATCTGAATACTCTGAAAAATTGTCCAAAGTTTTGTAATTTGTGTGAGACCACAGCAGCATAGGGTTTGGTTTTTGTTCCTTCTTGTTTGTTTCATAACCTGTAGGATTTACCCAACCACAGCAGGAAATATGTACTTATGACTTACGACTCGGGAAGCGGTTTTCAAAGTGGGATTCCAGGATCTTTGATGTTTTTAAGAATGCTCTCTTGTAAAAATTTGGAAAATTTAAACATGAACCATCTGAAACAAGACAAAACGTTTGTCAATGAATGGTTTAATCTTTAATAAAGTGTTGTATTTTTTATATATAAAATAAAAATTAAAAAAATATAAAAAAATATAAAAAATATAAAATATATAAAATATATAAAATATAATATGTAATACAAAATGTTGTCTTTGCAGATAAATTCCTCCAGACCCTGAGGAATATCTGATCACCACATTGCACCATGTAAAACAATCCATCATATTGTGTGTTAGTTGAAATATATATATAAATATATAAAATACAACATATACATATATATGTTTGATCTCAAAAGTAATCTAGCTGTTAAATAAATAAAGTGCAGTAAAAAGTTCCACTGAAATGTGTTGGAGTAAAAGTCTAAAGTAGCATAAAACAGAAATACTGGATAATATATGGACAATTTAGAAATGCGTAAAAATGCCTAAACAATGCATTTATTAGTTCTGAAGGTGTCAAATATGACAGTAATCCTAACTCAAGTTGGCTAAAGGCCTACTCTCCACCACTAAACTCTGATCCCCAGCGTATCCTGCAGGGACGTGTTCAGTAACACTGACAGTCTTGCTGCGATAAAGTCATACATGACCCGATCAACAGTGCTGCAGGAACTACATCCCTGCAGCTTCTGACTGACAGCTCACTTATTTGGTCACACGGCTTCCACTTCACATCAGCAGCAACTCTTCTCCAGACGCCAAGGTCTCAGCTTGGATATGCCAACTTGCTTGGAGGCAGAGAGACATCTAAATATCAATATACTTGTCACATTTTTGGATTGATCATCACGTTTTGCAACAAAGCACACATGCTCCTGGGGAATAAGAAAGAAATACTGGTCTGTGTAACATCAGGAGACTGAACACGTCCCTGCAGGACATTTTCCAGCAGGGTGTGGCAGAGGCGGAGTGCTGAAGGGGATATAAATGTGATCTCAATGCTGGTGACTTTAGCTTGGAAAGAGTTTGGGGTTACTTGTCGAGAATCCAATGGATGTCCATTTCCTACAGATGAAATACTTTTTTATCATCCACTTAGCTTGCCTGCATATTCCACCTGCAAAGTCAGGTCTGAGGCTGAGAACAGGATGGCGAAGAGAGGCTGGGTGGAGCAGCCCCCTTCATCCTGCTCCTCTGACTGCAGACACTCAGACACAGATGTCCACCAACAATGAGTTTTCTTTTGATACTGGAGCAACACAGGGAACAGACACGAGCTCCTTGCACGGAGGTTTCGGCGGATTCACCAGGAGAAAGAACGTCAAAAGGGGCCGTGCGAGGCAATTCGGACAGTTTAACTCAGACGCGGTGAGTGAAGAAAGCTTATGTTTACCGAATACTTTCGAGAAAGACACAGTCATTTAGTCTCAAGTCTCTCAGTGCACAATGCAAGGATCTGCTCCAACCTCGGACAATTAGAGTCTGTGCCTGTGCAAAAAACAATCTCAATAATTGATTTTGTGCCTCATTCAGGAGTGTTGAAGTGTCTCACACTGTCTCTGAGAGTTCTGCCTTCACCACAATAAAATGGAGATGAATGTTATTTTCTTTTTCTTTTTTTTTTACTTTCCTGGCAGCCATATTGGTTTTCAAACCAAAAAAAAAAAATAGTTTTGTTAAAAATGACAAAATAATAATAATATAATAAATTATTATTTTAACCATTACATCAAGCATCATTTACCTAGACTTCAACCTGACATACTGGTGTCTTTGTAAACTCCCCTTAGAGTTTAGACTAACATTGATGTGAAATTGAGCAAAGCAGTATTATATGACCATTAAAATCATATCCGTACTTTTTTTTTTCAGCATAGCTGCGGTGGAATCCAGACAAGGAGCTGCAGCTGTTCTTCAGACTGCACTGGGTGCTTCGGACTGTACACCTGTAACCTGATGCTGGGAAAGTGTCAGCTGAAGGGCCTGTCACAACAGACAGGTACTTGATCACTCGACTAAATATACTGCAACGTGGTTGTGACCGAAAAACCTGGCTTCCCCAAAGATATTTACTATTGCCCAACAATGAGCAGTGTTTGCTGTGGTGATCTATTGCAGCCTAACGACAAAATAGTGAGTTTTCCTTACTCACATCCTCTGATCCCAGTATAACATTAGTCAGTTATGAGTTTATTTAGGCACAATTTGGAGTTCTAGTATATTACACAAGCCTGATATATTTGAAATATTTGCACTTAATTCTTATAGGCCATCATTTTGTTATTACCTATACAAAATAAGGCACCGTGTGGTTTCAAGCGGTGCATTATATTAATATTATATGTAAATTTCCCCGCTGTGGGACTAATAAAGGATTTCTGATTCATTAGCATTTCCCTAAGTGATCAAACTATTTGACACAAATGAGAATAAAATGATGTAAAATTGTTGTTGCAAATAAAAAAGGCCATATCTTTTTGCTTGAGATGATGCAAAAAAAGGGTTTGTTGTTTTCATGTACATTTCAAACATGGAGCCGGGAGCTGATGAAAGACAGTAACCGCCACCGAAGCCACAAAGTGGAATGAAACGGTCAGGTCAAATCAAGCATTGCTCTGAAAGCTTTTCTTTTGTCTTTGCAGATAAATTCCTCCAGACCCTGAGGAATAGCTGATCACCACATTGCACCATGTAAAACAATCCATCATATTGTGTGTTAGTTGATATAATTAAAACAGACACGGCATCTCATAGCCAGTTTACCTGCATATTCTCATGACTTACGTGACATGAAATGGTCTGTACTGATATGTCAGAACAGACCATTTCATGTCACTTTGATGTGGATTATGAAAGGACTTGATGGGATTACTTGTGGGACTGTACAGTGTCAATTTGTATTTGTTTTTAGGTGTTTTCACTAGTTTTATTCAGTGTATATTAAGTATATCTGTAGTTTCATTTCTAGTTTGAATCTTTTTTCATAGTCAGAGTCAAAAAGTCCGCCTCATCTCGTCCTTTATGGACCATGATGACCACCCGAGGAAGAGTGAATATGAGCTCTTATGAGTTTTGATCTTGAAAAGCATTATGAGCATGTATTTATAATACAATGTGGCCTGAAAGACTTTGAACTTCAAAAATGTGATACAATGTGATACATTGTATCAACTTCTCATGACTGAACAATATCAAATACTTTAAATGATGTGTGACAACATTGATGTATGACCTTATAAATTCTAAATTCCTATTGCTGTTTTTCCCTTCTTTTTTGTTTGTTTGAGGTGGACACAAATGAGGCTGAAAAAATAAATGAACCTTTTAAGTACTGTAAGTGTCATATGCTTCTCTGTTGGCCTAAATGGTCAGAGGTCTTTCAAGTCCCAAAACTCTTCCAAATACTCAGATGAAAACACACTGGCTAGTTAAATATACCGTTATTAATATTATTTTCTATATTATCCGCGTTTGCCTGTCCACTTTCACAATTTGCAGTCATGTGAAAGGAAAGGCAAACAGAGAAAAGAGGAATTTACAGAAACAGGAACAGAGATATAGTGGTTAACAGATTGCTCTTCAGATTACAGGGGATAAAAGTCAGAACTCAAAGAATTCAACCATTCTCCGGAGCCATGTCCACACAAAGGTAGTGCAGTTTTTCTTCTCTGAAAAAAATATTTTCCAATATTGCAATACTATGTTTCAAAATTATTGGTCAATGTACAGCTATTTGTTTAATTCATTTATTTAATTGATTTTGATGTTTCAGCTCAAACGTAGCTTTTCTGATTGGGATTGCCATCGTGTCCCTAACAAAACCTGACTGTGGGGCTGTGAAAGAAGATGAAAGGGGATTTAATCTGTGTGTCACATCGATTCGAGGAATGCAAGACCACTCTTATCAAAATCTGACAAAAGTTCCCTCAAATCTTCCCACTGACACGCAGTACTTGGACATTTCTCACAACTCTATCCGCAGACTGAACGGAGCTCCGTTTTCTGGCCTGTCCCAGCTCTGTTTTCTAAAGGTAACTCACTGTGGCCTGCAGGAGATTTCTCCCAGTGTGTTCAGTTACACACCAGCACTCAAAGTTCTCAATATATCATTCAATGACTTATCTATCGTCCCTGACGTTTCATTGAAACAGCTGAAAATCCTTGATTTGGCTAACAATCTGTACAACAGCTATCGAATTCCAGCGTCATTTCAGAACCTAGCGAATCTGGATTTCCTGTCATTAGGTAGTGCAGCTGCTCTGTCAGTCAACTACGATGACTTTGATCCATTGGCAAACGTTTCTCTGCACCACCTGGTATTGGGGGCAGGAATCAGCTGGCAAAAGTATGATTCTGGTGCTCTTGCAAAACTAAAGTCCCTTCAAACTATTTCACTTTTTGCATCTTTTTGTGGGAAGTTCGGCATGTTTGAGAACCTCCTCAAGGACGTGAATGTGACAAGAACAACATCATTGAGATTCATCACTCTATTTCCAGACAACTGCAAAGTGACCGACAGCTTTTTTAAGAACATGAGAACAATGCCACGCATACAGAACCTCACCATAGAAAACACTTGGATGAACAGCTCATTTATGGAGGTGTTGCTGAAGAACGTGTGGCTCTCCTACCTCTATGACCTCTCGTTTGTCAACATCACTTATAATGAAGACACACCAGACGGGTTTCAGTTTCGCACCATTAATCACACAGTCAATCTTTGCTCAATTACCTTCAATGGCGTGAGGCATTATCAATACAAATACCCCACAATCAACATGAGCGTTGAGGCCATGTCAAATCTGACCTATCTAAAGTTCTCTGGAACAGGAATGAACATTTTACCCTGCAAACTCCTATCTGTCCTGCCGTCACTGGAGACACTGGACCTGTCGGATAACCTCTTAGGGGATTCGGGCTTCTGGTGGGCTCACTGTTCGTACACCTCTGTCTTCCCCAAACTGAGAAGACTGTCTTTGAGCAAGAACCGCTTCAGCAGTCTTTCCTTTATCTCTGAGAAGACACATCAGATGAAGACATTAGAGTCTCTGGACCTCAGCTTCAACTCCATCGACTTAGACGGGGACTGCTCTTGGCCCGCTCAGCTGACTGAGCTCAGCCTTGGAAACAATAACCTGGGCAACAGCGTCTTTAATTACCTGTCCATAAACTTTGAGAGGATCGACTTGTCCAAGACGGGAATAACGGCCATAACGCAAGAGGACCTGTCTCGTTTTCCCAAGCTGACACACCTCCAACTCAGCTCCAACAGCATCCAGGTTATCCCTGCAGATCTCAGTGCCCCAGCTCTGCTCAGCCTCTACGTAGACCAGAATGCTATCACATCTATATCCGGGGAGGCTTTGGCAGGACTTCCCAGGCTTCAGACCCTCAAAGCTGGAAGCAATCCATTCGTCTGCTCATGTGACTCCTATTGGTTCGTCACTGTTCTCAACAAGTCTTTGCTCCAGGACTGGCCTTTACATTACACATGCAGCAGCCCGCCATCTTTTTCAGGCGTGTCACTCTCAGAGTACAAAACCAGTCAGCTGTCATGTGAGATGTGGCTTCAGGCTGCTGTCGCTATTCCTGTAATAATAATTATATCTGCAGCCATAGGTCTGGTTTTCTATAAATGCGATGGGGTGTGGTATACAAAGATGCTATGGGTGTGGATCAGGGTGAAGAGAAGGGGCAGGAAAAGCGCTCACATGCAGAAGAATGTATCATTTTGTTATCATGCGTTCATCTCATACAGTCACCAGGACTCGGGCTGGGTGGATAACCAGCTGGCGCCCTCTCTGGAAGGTGCCGGGTTTTCCCTCTGCGTTCACGAGCGTGACTTTGTCCCTGGTGAGTGGATCATAGACAATATCATCAACTGTGTGGAGTCCAGCTACAAGACGCTGTTTGTCCTCTCCGAACATTTTGTCCAAAGCGAATGGTGCAACTACGAGCTCTTCTTTGCCCAGCACAGAGCCATCAACGTCCAGGAGGACTCTTTGGTCTTCATATTACTGGAGCCCATTCCAACTGACTCTCTGCCCAAGAAATTCTTGAGACTTAGAAGATTATTGAGGCAGCAGACATACCTCGAGTGGCCGAAGGATGAACGGAAGCAGCATGTTTTCTGGGCAAGTCTTAAATCCATGCTCCACATGGCAGACACTATGGTTCTGAAGGATGTGGCTTTGGCCATTGCAGATACAGCAGCTCTAATTACAGACCAAGAGTAAGAGCTCAAACGATAGGTTCACATTTCTTCAAATCTATCAACAACAAAAAAAATACCCACATGTAGATTGAAACAGTTTGTGTTAACTGTAGTTGGTCCTCTTGTTCATACTGGTACTGAAGAGATCTCTTGCAATGCAATACCAATGTGAGTGATGGGGGATAAAGTCCACGGGCCTTGTTCTGTGCAAAAATGCGTTCCAACGTTCTGCGGAGGCTAATACAAGGCTTCAGCAGAGCGAGTTTGACACATCGAGTTGGTATTTTCCAAAGATTCTGTCTTTCTTGTGGGAAAATGCCTCTTTGTGCTTTCACAAACAGGGTTCAGCGAGACAGCTAGTAACACAAAGCGGGAACATGGTTATTAAAAAGACTAACTTTGGAAGATATCTACTCGTCTAACTCAAACTTCTAAAGCCACATATTAGCTTCAGATGAAAACATTTTTTTGCACAGACTGATGTTAGTAAATAAGATTACAAATCTGAACACGCAATCCATGACAACATTTGGTACTTGACTGTTTTCAAAACTCAAAACAAAAAAAAGCCTAAGCTTTTACTAAGTCAAAATATATTTGTGTTATTTACAGTAATATTGCTGATATCACCATTTGATTTGTCACATATATAGAATTGGAGACATGTATGATTTTGTTGTAATTAGTCGAAATTATAGTTACATTACAACACAGATCTACTTTAATTAGAGGTTTCATAAAACTGAACAGCAACAGAATGAGTCGAAAAGGAACAGTAATTAAAGGTCCTACAGGATATTTTCTCAAGTCAAAAAGATGTTAAACTGTTAAAGATGCAATAGTGTTTTCACAAGTCAGTTAGAGAGCTCAAATTGTTTGGCATAGAGCTTGAACAGAAAAAAGCAGCATTTTATGACAGTTAAAAACATTTTAAAAAAATAGAAAATTCAGATTTCACCAGTGTCAAATACTTCAATAATTAAATATGTCTTTTGCCAGTAGAGAAATATATATTGTCTCTTATGCTTTGTGGCCTTGTGTTTGTAGGCACTGTTTAAAGCCTCTTTTAATTTAAGCAAATGTCTCCATCTACTGTTTGTAATGACACTCTACACCACACACCAGTATGGAGGAGTGATGCATTTTCCCTGGACAAGCAGCGGATACCAATTGTATATGTGGGTTCATTATTTCATTTGAGTACATGGTTTAATTGTATAAAGATAGGCCTACATTTATAGAAATATGTGTTTGTATCTTCTTTATGCAAACTTTGTTAAACTGTAGTTAAATATTTAAAAATATCTTCAAATTGTCAAATTGATTGCCAGGGTTCCTTGTATATGGCTGCTAGTGTAATTTGTATGGAGAAGGTTCTTTTTGTGTATTATAGAAATATATGTAAACGTGATAAATGCCATTTCTGTAAGCTTTATATATATATATATATATATATATTCCTATATGGGTGTTTAAGCTACTGTCTTGTTATTGTCTGTATCAATGTTAATAAATCATTTATTAATACTTTATAAATCACTTACAAGTCATGTTTGGGAACAACTGTTGTGAAAATGCCATGGCTGGTGTCTGTCCTTAAATAAATAAATACAAATTTATTTCACAACCGCGCGACTCAAAAGCTTTCTACTTTTCCATGAAGAAGTTATAAATGATATTCATTTATTTATTATAAGATTCATAAATACCTTAGTTGTGCCTATAAAGGGTGCCTCATTAGAAACCAATACGAATAGATTATTTAAATGTTTTATTATTCAAGTTATGTTATCGTTGTATCATCAATCTTGTACACACCACTCGAAGCAGTATTCTTTGCAAAAGATTGTATTGATTTTTTAGCAAATGGACAACAGCGGAGTTATAGCCGAGGTGGAGATGACTCGCTAGTAGAGACTACAACTCCCATAATTCCATGCACGTAACATCAAGACGATTTGCGCCGACTCACTGAGTTGTAGCCTATACTTGCCCCTGTTCTCTCCTCCTTTCAATGTAAGATGGTGGTTTGTAGAGTAGGTAGGTAGCCAGCACCTCTATAAGCTGAGAGAAAAGGCCGGTTGTCTCCTTAAGACAACTACTACCGAGTCCCACAGACGGAAGCTTGCTGTAACGGAGTTACTGTCGCATACAGCCGCACTTCTCCCTCCACATCCTGGAGAGGAATCTCCAAAAAACACATAGGCAGGGTGAGTATCCAGACTACTATTTATCCCAATTAAACCAACGCCATAAACTAGGCTATGCACTGAATCATCATTTTACATAAGTGACATAGGTCAGCCAAAGCCTTCTACGGCTGTCCACCACTGTTCGTCTGTCAGAGGCGCCGCACCGGGAGGGAGCCGAGGCAGCTTCATTCACGTTGGCTTGGTGTTTCGGTCATGTCGGGCTCTGCCGGCGGAGGGCAGGCCGCGTAAACTCCTCTTCCTGGCAGACTTTTGTAAGGAACACAACTTATAAACAACACCCTGGTGTGAGAGGAAGTGCCAGTATCTTTTGGTTACTTTGGCGGGGGAGGGGGTTAAGCACAGTGAGCGTTGTATTCAATGATACAGCAGAGCACAAGAAAACCATTAGCCGACGTCATATAAGACAGACCGTAGCTAGCAGCATTCCAGCCTGACACCATGCCTGGCATTCAAACCCGTTAGCATAGCTGGTTAACTTATTAGCCTGGTTAGCTTAGCTTAGCTTGGTTTAGCCCGTCAGCAGCACCGACGGCGCCGGGCTTAAGCGTTTCTTCACCCGTCACATGACTGACAACAAAGCCGCTGGTTCTAACCCTCAAACCATTACTGCTCGCTATTCCACACTTTATTACCACTACGTGACGATTAGACAAGTGTTATGTGTTATTAGTTAAAAGGGGACTAAACACGGCTTAGCACACTTTGCACATTTACCTTTTTTTTTCTTCTTTTTTTTTTTTTTTTTTTTTGAATACAGCCTACAATATTTACCTGGAACTTGTTTGGTGCATTCAGTCGTTTCACACCGTTCCACAGCTAATGTTACTCTGACCATATGAGGACTAGTGAAGCACACTTAGCCCTGTCCTGTCCCGAGCATGCAGCTAAGAAAAGGAAGAACTAAACCTCAACAGTCTGATACAGGTGACGAGATACGATGGGGTCAAAATCATTGTTGATAATTCTTGGCCATCGGTTAATTCTTGTGCAAAGGTTAAACCTTTGGCCTCGTCACCAAAACAAACACAGCTGCTCCCCAAAGGCTGAACAAGTAAAGTTAAGTGCCAAAGGTTGTAAGGATGTCTTCTCACATGGGAAGAGCCGGTTGTTTGTATGGCGGTGCCAACACTTCTCTCCTTGGCACAGCTCTGTGTTGACACCGGGCACTATTCTCATTGGACTCATCCTCCTTCTAAACAGTCGGCTGTCCATAAACTAGCCCTTGAGACGCACAGCAGTGTCACAGAGCTGCCAATGTAGCTTTACACTTGACTTCACTTCATTGTAATGTGCAGTTTTAATACGTCAATCCCTGTGACATGTTCAGCCTG